>CAAKHC010000569.1:1304-11451 GCA_901007825.1 Macroramphosus scolopax
GAAGGGGGGGGGGGGGCGAGGGGGGGGGGGGGGGGGGGGGGGGGGGGGGGGGGGCTTTAGGAGATGACCAACTATAGCAAAGTTTATGCACAAGCAGGAGGACGAGTATATATTTGGGAAGTTTGGCAAATGGGAAGTGTAAGATTAAAATTTGAGATTCAATGATTATATCAGAGTTTTAAAGCCATAATGAAGGCCAGCTTCTCTCAGGCGGTTCCTGCGAACTGTGCAGAGATTCTCTGTAGATTCTCTGTTGTACAAATCATGCACATCATCAGCTGTTCAAGTAGCTGGTCATGGAGATGACCTGGGTGAAAACACGTGTACAGACCAGGGATTGTAGAGAGCCCCAAGTGTCCTAAATAGGATCAAAGCAGACGCCTAAAAGAACAGAGAGTCACCTGCTCCCTGTTAACTTCTGTGGCATCGTGATTTGACAAATATGGAGGATTATGGGCGGCCAATTATTGAGAGATGGATTATCTTGATAAAGAAAACAAATGCTGATTTAACAGTGATAGAAACAAATTTGTGGAAAATATTTGACTGAACTAACATCTTGGAGCACACGGGCATTACTTCAGTTGGAAATGGCTTCAATAATGAAAGCGTTGCTTTTATGCACTTGTTCAGTGGATGTTCGATTTTGGCTAAATCAAGATCATCCATCCAATTACAAACACTAGAAAAAAACAATTTAAAAAGACAACAATATGAGAGAGACTGTTTTTTTTAATAATATGGCAAATAAACAGGTGCATTCATGTCTTCCATCACATAGGCACAGCAGTTCATGTACAATAACGGTACATAGAACCTGATCGTAAAACACAAGCCCTACCACTAAATGGACACCACGGAGGCCAGAAGACCGGAGGAGTCAGTTGGTGGTCGTTGATTTTGGTGTCACAGTAGAACTCCGAGCAGGCCACAACCCTGTCCATGGATTCTGAATGAGGATCAATCCAGTCGTTGATGCTTTTATTCCATCCTGTATATTTGAACGCACCATATAAAGGCAAACAATAAATGCATGACGTCTGAGTAACAAGGACTTAAATCCGTTGTCATATCTAAAACAAAATGTTTATCCGTCTTCTGTGAAAACAGCTGAGGGATGTGTCATTTTGGTCATCAGAGGAGCCCCTATGTGTCTGTGTCAATCCTGTGAGCTGTCAAAGAGGAAACAAGAGCAAAGAAGTTAGACACAATACAGCCGGGAGGCACATGAAGGTGGCAAGTAATAAAGCTAATAAAAATATTATCAAACATAGTATATGTATATGATCTAAGTGCATGTAAGTGGCGACACTAATGGAGGAAGAAGTGCAACACAAACACGACAGAGTCACTGCGCTGCGTACCAGTTGAACAGACTTACATTGCTTTGGTATCCTGAGTGGTTCTGCGTCTCCTGACAAGACTTGATGCATGACGCCGCGGAACTGATACAGCACCTTCAGGCTCTTCTCCTCCCCCACACAGGGGTCGTAGAAGCCAGGTAGTCCTGACTAGAAAGTCAAAGCAATAGAAGGTGCAAACTGTCAGATCTCAAGTACATTTATAACCTGTATTTGTATGTATTTTACAGAGCAGAAACATTTACTTTATCATGTAGCTGCAATCTGTTGTATATATATATAGAATGCACAAACCTTTGAGGTCTCAGTCAGGATGAGTTTTGAGTCTTTCACCAGACACTGCAGTGGCACGGTCACATCAATGACCTTTGCCCTCTCGTGTCTCCTGCTGTTGTCTGTCACAAACTTGCCATACCAGGCGTTGAGGATGATAAGACCTGGATAAGGAAGCAGCATCAAGGGGAGTGTCAAGCAGTTGTAAATGACAAGTACAATTGGTTTCCTTTTTGAATATGCTTGAAAATGCTGATGACTCGCTAAACCGTCGCATTTAAATTGATTTGGAGCAGATTTTGGGAATCCAATCGAATCTACAATTGATATTGAAGGTCCACCCAAAATCAGCCCTTTCACAACAGAATATTTGTTGTTTTGCAGTTATTAAAATAGAACCCAAAAAAACAATGTATTGATTTTTTTTCCATTTCAAAAGTTCTTCACAGCACAATTATTTTCATTGGGAGCTTCACACAGAAAACTGGGAGCGTTTCACGGTTCATTAACTAAAGACAAGCAGCCGTGTGTCACACACACTGTTATTAACTGTCACTTTACAAGTCCCGGGCACTTCTTATGACACTTAAACCAAACAACCTCTGAAGTGATAGTTGCTGTAAGACAATTATCACTTGCCGAGCTCCCCCAGGTGAAAATTATAGTCTGCTGAAAGCTTTTTGCTGGTGTATTTATCAGAGGCCAACTAAATTATCACCCAGTCCAAATAGAGGCTGGAGGGTTATTAAAATATTGAATTAAACTTATTTCTCCATAAGCCATTTTAACACTGTTTTAATAAGCTATCCATTTAACCACAAAATCCCCGTGGATACTATTCAAAGATGTGATATGTGAGCTGGTAACTCATCATAGGCAGCTACAAATTAACCACAGAAGAAATGTTGCCAATAGGGGGACTGTGGGAATGTATGTATGAATGACTAGTGAGGAACATTATGCTGAGGATAAGCTCATCGTTGAAACATGGCTGAACTTACCCATTCGAGACTCCTCGGTTTCGATAATCCTGCGCACAGACTCCTGCATGAGCAAGACCTTTAGAGATGCAAAGGGTGCAGGAGAAAGAGAAAGAGAAAGAGAAAGAGAAAGAGAAAGAGAAAGAGAAAGAGAAAGAGAAAGGCAATGAGACATTTCATACATCATATAGATTATACTAATGAACCAAGACGTTACATTCAATCCAATTCCATCTCTGCCTGTTTCTTACTGAAACTTTATAATACCACAACCACAACCTAGGATTGTCAGCACAGGTAGATGAAGGCTCGTGAAGTACTCACAGCAGACTCCGCCTCCTGTTTCTTTTTGGCTATGTTAGAGGCCGAGCTCTCCTGCTGCTTCTCCAAATCTCTGTTGAGTTAAAAGATAAATGGAGGAATAAAATGAGCCCTTAAAAGCCGGCTGTAATAATACATGTGGCGCTTCTGCCAGTAACATTTCCTGCATAAAATAACCAACTTAAAGAGGGGAGTTCTTACTGTTCCTTCTGGGCCCGCATGTAGGGCTGAATAATTAGTTGCTGCATGGCGAGGTAGAGAACCAGAGGTCCAACTGTGGCGTAAAATACAGCACTAGGCAAGAGTTGGTCGGTCAGGTGAATAGGGAAGAAATACGTCTGGCTGGCTCTGTTTAGTCTGCAGGGAGAGAGAGAGAGAGTCATTATTTATATCTAAACGGCCATCAACTAAATTGGTTACATGTAATATTTGTAGGAAGTTCTGTCTGAAATAAATCTGCCTTGGCGGTGAACTGACGATCCCTCTCTGCTCTCATTATTTAATTTCTTCTGAGTTATAGTATATGATAGGATTTTCAAAATAAAATTCCCCACCACACTGCCTCAAAAGGAAAATAATAATGTTCTTAACTAACCAGGCCACAAACATGATGTCACTGTTGTAAATCCAGTGGGAACCATGGCGACAATGTTGTGAGGAATAACTTAATTAGCTTAATTCAAGTCTTCAATACAGATTTAGTTTGGAAATCGTGCAAGCTTGCAAACAAGCAGATACAACATCTGATTATGGATATTAAATAATAATCACCATGAAGAGATATCACAGAGCAGAGCACATCCAGCATGAATGCAGTTAACAGACAGCTAACAAAGAAACAAAGTTCTTACGGTGTTACATATTAATGTTACATGTCGGACGCACTGCAACTTACTTGATCTTGAGGGAGACCCCCTGGGGCACCCCCACACTGACGGTGGCCCCCAGGACACTGTGCCGACTGATCTTCCTCTCAGCACCGTACTCAACCACAGTTCCAAAGAAACCTGATCTGCAACATAGAGACACACTCACTACATCCGTTCACAGTTGCCAGTTATTGTATGAAAAGGACAAACGATGCGTTCTTAAGGGGGGTGAGCAGCTGTACAGAAACATGATCTCATTAACAGGGGTCTTAATATAAATGTATGATTACAATCCTTTGGCAACGTACTTTATTGAGCCCTTAATCTTTGTCTGGTCGTCATCCTGGAACTTGTACTGGTAGCTCATCATCATAAAAGTTTGAGGAATGCCAAGCTGCAGAGACAAAACGTAAATGATCCTTTTGGCTCATTTCGGACTAGCAACTGATGATTTAATGGCGCCTTGGCGAGTATTAAAGTTAAGTATAACTGCTGGGTGCCAACCTGCATTGCGAAGGTAAAATGGCTGCTCTTAGTGTCCCTGACTATGCTGGTGTTCATGGAGGATTGGACCCCCCAGCGCCACTGCAGATAACCCATCGTGTTCTTGTCCAGGTGGCGGGCGAGAACGGTGGTAACCCCTGGACGCACGCCTCGGGAGGAGAACTGGAGCCCGCACTGAGCTGTCACAAAGCTGAGGCCAAAGAAAAGAAAACCACAGAATAGTTTTTACTCCAGTGAAAATGCGGAATTATTGATTTGATATTGATTCATACTTCTACACATACAAGCGAGGCGTCAAGTTTCGGAATATCTTCATTCCGCAGAGAGGTCCATGTGTGTCTCCGGCGCCGAACTCAATCTGTGTACATACAGACAACATTTCACATTTTTCACAAACTTCTGTCTGACAGTCAGTAAAAGAAACTGTTATTTATGGTATTCTTTACAAAATGAGGTTGTGTGTGTGTGTGGTGCCCAATCAGAACGGAGCCTACCTCTCCCCACCCCTTCGCTGAAGTGACTTTCCTCAAGGCCAAGTTAACAGTGCCGCCTCCGTTTCCATTGTGTGTTGACAAGGAGCCAGACAAAATGGCTGTGTCATTTGTGGTGAGCGGAGCCTGCAGGAGAACACGCACGACAACCGCCATCACACACTCGACGAGGATTCATCTCTTCATCGACAAACATACATCTTAAAAACAAATCTACTAGAAGGCGGAGTGATGTTTCACCTCTATTGATTGTGATATGTGCATCTTGTTGATTTCCACATGAGGGACACCCCCTCCAGCCCCGTCTTCGTAGTCCTCCTCATATCGGTCAAAGAGGTCCGTGGCATCAATACCCACGCTAATCGTTCCCTGTGAAGACGTTCAGGCAGTAATTCAGTGTTAAGGAATGATGCATTTACATGCACAAGATACCTCATGACTCTTTAAATTACTTAAAGTTCAGTGAATGTAGTTGGAGGTGTTTTATCTACCCCTGAACATACCTTTGGGTTGGTCCTTTGCTGAAGTCTTCTCTCCTCTCGCTCTCTCTGAAGACGCTCATACTCCTCTCGAATCTCTGCTGGTGTTCTTCTTCTCTCCACCAGCTGGAGCAGAAAGATATGACTTGAATACCCGGAAATGGACGAAGAACTTTTTCACAAGATTTCACACTCCTTTCTTATTTTTTTCATGTGAAAGTATTTTATGGAATATTTTTGGTACGTTTGTAATCACCTTACTGTTTTTTTGGAATTACAGATGATGTAAAAGAAGAACCACGTCACGCGTGTTCAGGGGTGATGTCAGACAACAAACGAGTGTTTCACGGTAAAGAATGACGGCGTTCTGGCTCTTATGCTTCTATGTGGTTTGCACTCCTTGATTAACTTTATTAATCAGTATATACGTTGGTATCAAATCAAAAACTGTAATAGGATTAACCATATTAAGAATTAGAAAAGCACTCAGAGTGCAGACCTCCACCAAACCAAAAGCCAACTCTACTTTACACACTATTACATGCAACTCAGCATCTTCATTTATGTCTTGATGCATTTGCAAAAGTAACAGAAATACGCCTAAATGTTTCCATAAAAAGGTCCATGGGATATTTCCTGAGAAATTAGCAATAACTGAATCCCGGCACATTAACACTGCACGTTAATTGACAGTCAATGTTCCCGAAGCTGCTCTGCACTGCTAGAAATTACTTTTTTAAAGCCACAACGTAATCTGACACAGTAATTGCTGTGCTGTGATGTCTTCTGAATTTAAATGATCCCTCAGAGAAAAAGTTGAACACCACAGAATATCTGAATCTTCTGCTCCGTCTCACTCCACACAGTAGATGCGGTAGAGGTGCGTCTCCCGTTCGCGGGTAACTGGCGACTCTTTTCTTTGGAAAGTCGCTAGATGTGTCAGTGTTGTTTCGAGTGGCTGGAGGTTTTGTGAGGACTTTTACAATAAGCTTCCGTCAGAAGTTCTACTCGTCTTGTTTGTGTGAAACCCTGTTGACAGACGGGCTCTCGGAGAGCGCAGATCTCCAACAACACTAATGTGAATTATGATGGTTTTTGCTACATTAAATAGATCTAACCTATCATTTGAAATGTTAAAGCTGTCAAACCTAAATACTTGTTCAATACAAATGAATCCTGGAATGCATGTTAAAGAAAATAAAGGATATTCTTCTACTGAAAAGCAGCCAACAATTGTTTGAAACACAAACAAACTACCCTGGTTACCCTGATGAGGGCCAGGGAGTCGAGCTAACCCCTCAGGCTTCAGCTGCCCTGCCTGGAGGAAATGCATTCATATACGCTTTGGGGATTCAGAAATGGCTGTCAATTAATACAATGCCAAACAGAATAATGTATCTACTGTTTGAATGGGGCCGACTGGCTTCATGTATTGTGGGCACAATTATCCGTAACGGACTTACCTCCCATCCTTCAACATCCAGTCCTCGCTTGCCATAAATGTCATAGATGGCTCGTGCCTGCGGGTCACTAAGCACTACAAAGAAATAAATCATAATCGCTTATATTAACAAGTATCATTTGTTTATAATTCCAAATGTGAATATATCATAATCTGAGCTTCCTGTGTATCTGAAAAGGGAGTTGACTGCATGATGGGACCAAAGCTTTTCTTACCTTCGTAGGCTTCATGTACGAGGTTAAAAAGATGCTCTGCTTGTTGCTTTAGTTCGGGATCCCGGTGTTTGTCTGGGTGGTACAACATGCACAGTCGCCTGTAGGCCGCCTTCAACTCATCTTGTGTTGCCTGAAGCGCAATATTGAAACATGAAGGTCAACTTCAGCAAAACATGAGATACACAGGGCGCTGCCACTACAGCTGAACTCACCTGAACATACTTTAAAGACACAAGTTGTAAAAAACCCACCCACCATGCTGTGAAGTCACTTAGAGGCTTTGAATGACATCTTTCAATACGGTAGAGAAACAAACTTTCTGATGTTGATTACATTCAGATAATAACATGGAGAAGTGCACAATTAAAAAATATTGCAACTTATTCAGGGGAATCTAATCTGAGACAAACAAAAAAGTGCTTTTTAGTGATTTTCCGGCATGAAGCTCATGACTAACTACATATCTTGTCACATTTACAAGAATTTAGGCTTGTCAAATACTTCCATTTGTAAATGATGTCTGCAGATGCGCACTCACCTGAGAGCATATGTTTCTATGTTATCAAATGTCATTGGCATAAACAGAATATACACTGCTTTAACCTTAATACAATCAATATACCCGAAAGCACTCAATCTCCAGACAATATTGCACACATGTAAGATTTCCCCTGATCAAATGTTAGTTTAGCTGTAACCTTATCTAACTCATTCACGTTAGCATTAGCTACTTAGCACTGTGCCACTCCGAGTATCATACCGAAACCGAAAATTCCTCTCAGTAAATTGTCATTGGCACAGAGATTACCACAATAGCACACAATGCTTTGAATTGCTTTGTTGCCTGAAAGGAGCTTTTGGTAAAGTCAACAACCGGCAACCTGTTGTCTTGCAAAGTTTCCAACCGAAGAGTCACAGCACGCAAATCAATGTCGAGGGTCAAAAGCTAGCTACCTAGCCAACATTAAATACGATTATACGCGTAACCGTTTCATAATAACCATAAATAGTGTACAGAATGGCTTCTTCATGCTTAAGAACAGCATTTCAACAGATTCCAACTGTGTATTGTACCTCTCTTCTGACGTTTAGGAGGGAATAGTAATCATCACTGCCGATATCATCATCGTCCAAGGCAGACGCCATGTTTACACCCGGTCATCTCTTCTTCGTGGGGCCAATTTACTGGGCTGAAGGAGGCTCCGCGCACTCTGTTGCCCCCTTGTGCTGCGGATGAATAAATACAACGTCTTTTTCTTCCTACTTGCGCATGGTGTGCCTGATGTGTGTTTGTGCGTGCTTTGCATTTAGAAGTTTTACATCAACAGCCAATCTTAACAGTCTCTTTTGGCGATGAAGTTACTTATTCTATGAGTTTCTATCATAACAAGTAAAGAGGCGCTTTGATCCCACTGCTACCTGTTTCGATCACAAATTCAATGTTTCCCATTCCCACATTGTGAATAACCATACATAGATATAAATCATATTGAAGACTATTCTACTTGTTTTTAATCCTCTTGTCTATTGGACTTCAGTATCTGTTATTTATTACTCCATGCATCTTTATACTTTCTATCTTTATGTTGACTGTAAGCACCAACCTGCCAGGAGATAAACTTTTATCTGCATTAAACCTGATTTTTTTTCATGAAAATGAAAATATATCGTTTAAATTCTATATAATGTAATGATAATGTAACATAGATGCATAATTTAATTAACATGTCCAAGGTTAAGTTGATTTAAGTATTTACAGCATTCTAAGGAGACTCGTCTATTGTCTGCTTCTTGTCCTCATAGAAACAATTAGTGTGATGGGAGAGAAAACTTACATAATCACATTATGTCTTTCATGTACTATTACTTTGTTTGCTGTAACAAAGCCTTTCCTTGTACAAGGGCAGCAGGCAGCAGAGGAGCTGTCCTTTCAGCACCACCACCTCAAACTATAGTCCACATTTCAGCACTGATGCTCCTCAGCCTGTTAATATAGGAAGAAGGCTGTCCTTAAGTGCTGTAGTTGATGAGAGTGCCAAAAAGCAAAGTATATTAAACTCAATGATCTGGAATTAGATTGCTTGTAGTTATTACCGTAGCCATACTATTGTCAAGCCTATGTAACTGCGCCATAATGATGGTAATGATAGTAGTGGAAGTTTACAGCAGTGGGCAGAATTAAAGTAACTGTGCTGGCAAATCTGTGCATCAACATTACCTGACAGAAGTGTTTAGGTGGGCTGCACCAGATTGGATCCACCTCCTATAAAAGAAATCAATGCAGCCAAAAATGCTGTGTTTAGGGACAGCCTCCAGCAGACTGTTAAGCTGCCACTATCTAGAATCAGTGAGGTCTACAAGGGAACAAAATAGTCTTCAGGCTTCGAAATGTGAACTTACATCTGACATCTGATTGGCAGTTGTACTATTGCTTAAGTGATTATGTTTGCCGTTGCCGGGTGGGCCATTCTCTCGAGATAAAGACAATGCAACTTTAAAATCAAAGCACGACATGTGCAAATTAGTCGCTGTTATAGGTTATTATGTAAAACAACATGTATTTATCTGCAGAGGGGCGTCCATGCATTCATGAGTGATTGTCTTAAACAGACCGGTATCACTTCTGGATAGGATACCCAACTACTATAAAGTCCCTGACTGATGCTGGAAGACTATTGTGTACTCAAAAAAAGATATTGATTATCTGGTGCTTAACGACTTTTGTGATATAACCCAACGACAAGCTTTTAATAGTCACAATTTCATTTGTCACTAAACATGAAGGCATTTATTTTCAATGCAATAACACGTCAATACACACGTACACATGCACAAACACACACACACCTCCATCCTAACTGTTACCATAACCACTACTTCCTTAACTCTGAACTCCCGTTACAATAAGTCTTCACCCTAAACTTTAATTATTTACATCACTTGCTTTTTGTCTCCATGCGGGAGGTGAGTGACTGTGTAAACAGATTTATGTCCCCCACAAAATGAGTAATGCAAGTAGCCACACACACACACACACACACACACACACACACACACACACACACACACACACACACACACACACACACACACACACACACACACATCGTTTAGACTGCATATCACTGTCAAAGTCAGGGAAACACATGCAACTGTTTCGACTCGTTTTGTTCTTTGTTTTTAAGCATCTTA
>CAAKHC010000569.1:16360-30264 GCA_901007825.1 Macroramphosus scolopax
GGGGGGGGGGGGGGGGGGGGGGGGGGGGGGTGAGAAGAAAGACAACACAACATCATAGCTGAGGTTTTTATGACTTGTAAAAACAGCTTCTGAGGGAATTGCTTCAGTACACTTACAAGTCTGCGCACTAGTGCTACTTTATGTCGCAAACCAAAAACAAATCAGCGAGAAATATAGGCCAACGTCTGGAATATTATATTTATTTATTTATTTATTTATTTTGCGGGGGTTTTCCCTTCATTCCCTCTTTAGAAAAACACGCCGGGAGTTTTTAGCTTCTATCTTCAACCCATTGAAAAAAACAAAAAAAAACACAAGTCGTCTGGAAAAGCAGTTTCTCAGTCAGAAAGGAGAAGCGTCGTTGTTAATGAAAACAGCAGCAGCCTCTTCGCCGCTGGAAGACTGCTGATCTAGACTGGAGACGGGGTAATTAAGTGCGCTCATGTATTGTCATTTTCTAAATAGAGAGTCTGAAACCAACCCTGAACCCCCTTGTTAGACTCCTCACTCAATACGGGGGAACTCGGCTGCACCAAATCTGTTTTTAGTGTGTGTTTTTTCTTAAAAAAGGGACTGTTTGAAAGATTTAATGTCAGGGGACAGCTTGTGCAGATCCATGAAGCGAGGACGCGGAATATAACAGGGACATTGTTGATAGACTATTGCCTCTCGCGTGTGACAGCCATGAGAGACAATACGTTTTGCTTGCCGTGTTATTGCGTGGTGTTACAGTATCCTGCACCCATGTCAGACTCCTCGTTTAATGCATTCAGCCTGGAGGTGTTTCTTCCGCACCAGGACACTTTGTAGCAGAATGCTGCAGCTCAAACAGGCAGGTGAACCATTGATCTGAGTAATCGTCTGAGTAATTGTGTGAGTAGTTATGATACAGAAAGGCGCTTTCTTTTTTTTGTTGGTTTTTTTGGTGTGTGCATGTGTAAGCAAGAGGGAGAAAGTGAGTTAGAGAGAGAGAGAGAGAGAGAGAGAGAGAGAGAGAGAGAGAGAGAGAGAGACCTCACCTCTGCTCTCCTTGAGATGGGATTTTTATGGATGGGTGAGCCTGGTGTGGGCTGAGAACACATAAAGAGTCATTTTCAGTTTGTTGCAGGCAGTTAACCGTGTGTGCATGTTTGTTGAACTTCCAGTAATAGGCTCAGGCCTTTTCTCTTTTCGGTTGTTTGACGTTTTGACATCCTTCCCTTATTATGCTATATTACACTGTAATAGCCACGTAAGAGCCGGAGTCAGCGAGACGGGTTCACACGCTCGGGAAAAACCTGGGGAAAGTCAAGGAGTTTGAAAAATAGCAATTTCAAGGCTTGAAGAAGTTTTGGTAAATAAAACAACAACAAAAATCCTCTTAATATGCATCACACGTACCTGCAATACACCCAAAATCATTGGTTATAATGCACATGAACCCTGAATGCAATCGTAAACAATGAACACATGTCGTCCAGTGAAGCTCAAATCTCTTCCCAGAGTCTCACGTCTTCCCCTCTGGGAGGTAAAAACACACGTCTGCAGCAGCTCTTGTGTGTGTGTGTGTGTGTGTGCGTGTCGCGGGTCAAACACTCATCCGAGATGCATCACGGATCGCTAGGAGCCGTGTAATGTTCTCTGTGTTGTAGGTTTGTTGTAATAATACGGCAACACCGCGGTGAAGTTCAGCGAGACTTTCCTTTTGGCTGGTGGGCGGTTAGTAATCTCGCCGAATGTAAGAGTGTTATCGAACAGGCTATAGGCCAAATGATAAAGATAATTGGTTTCCCACTCCTTTTTTTCGCGAACACGCGGCTATTTTCGGTCTACATACTCCTATCCATCCCCTCATCAAGAGCCGTCCGGCTGCGGGGAGACGGGGCTCTGGACTACCGGCCAATCATCGCGCTGCTAGGGAGATTTGATTCCGCTTTAATTGTCTTGTGTTGTAGCGAAGCTCAGCTGAGGATCTCCCACATGAAGCAGACTTTATTTTAATCAAGTCCTCTGTGGCCGAGCAGCGCCGGTCTTCCGTGTAGATACAGTATCAGATGTATCACATTCGAGATCTGTGCCAACGGAATTATACTTGTACCTTTGATACTCCAAATCAGCGACATCAAAGTCGGGATGTAAATTAATCGGGAAATCGTTTAATGTTAATTGCACGCGTCATGAATTATTGTTATTGAAGGAGATCGGAAGTCGTGACTTCTCCGAGAGTTTCGGGTCTTGTTGGGCAGCGTCCCATTCCGCTCACAATAGCCTCCTGCAGGTTAAACCTCCTCCTTACCTTTCCTCTTTCTCTTTCATGCCTCACATCCAGATTGATTGCTTTTATTTGACAGCAAGTCATTAGTTGACCGCTGCACCTTGGCTTGGCTGACCACATTTCTTTTTTTTTTTTTTTACCTGCCAACGTTTTGTAACTGCTTCCCCCCCCAACGCCTCCATGCGGTCGGAGCTTCGGGGTCCACTCTGTCATCGGACGCACCTCCTTTAAATCCCATCACACTTGCAGCATGGCAGATCCCTCACGCTACAATTTGTGCGGATTATTTAAACTCAGACGCCTGCTTCTGATTGTCTTCTTGTGTCCTTTTCTAGCTGTCGAGGCTGCATGTCATCAGGCTGTGTGCTTTTCATACATGCATGCTGTGAATGGATGACGCTCCTGCTTTCCGCCTCCTCTGTTGACTGTGTTAAGACTGTGCTTTTGTGTTTACTAGTGTGCCGGTATCCTCCGTGTACACAATGAAAGGAGGTGGCAAATTGCTTTTCTTTTCAAATCCCCTGCTAGTGATGCAAGCGCAATCAAATATTATGTGATGTTTTTACTGTTTCTGTCCTTCACAGTGTGACTGAGTGTTTGAGTTTTATTCTGTCCATATAATAAAAGGATTAAGTGATCAAAATATCTCCGGCCTCCAGAAGTGAGAAGCTTCTGGAACAAACATCATTGTTAGCTGCGCAAAGGTGTGACGGATGTCGTCGTGTAATTGACGAGCGCTGCTCATTTTTATCTTTATTTGCGATGTCGGCAAATAAACAGATTTCCCTTCACTTGGAATAGATTTGGAAACAAAAAGAGGTCATTTCTGCAGGATGTTTGTTAGAATCTTTAGATATGAGCCTCCACAATCAGCTCCTTTGCAAAGGTTGATTTATTCTTTATTGCCTACCCTTGATGCACTTGTTGCTTGGCTACAGTTTATGTGCAGCACATATGTTTAATGTGCTTGCTGAGCTAATTTTGGAGCTAAAATCTTGAGGCATATTTGGTTCCCGCCTCGCGGATGGCTGTCATCCAGCCTAATGATAACAGATATCGCTGCCTAATTCGGCTTCGCCGCACTTCTTATTGCGCAGAAACGAGAGCCAAATGTTTAGTAGGATCTGTTTTGGTGATTCATGTTTTTTTTTTGCAGGTATAGTGTTAGGCTGCCCTTCACATCCTTAAAGCGCCCGAATGAGCCGCTGAACAGTCGTGGAAAAAAAATATTTGCATTCAAGCTGTTACTTTGGATACGCACCACCGGCAGCGATTTGTTGAATGATCTGTAGCCAAAACATTAGCTTGCAATTTCTCCACAATGTGGGCACAGATTAAAAAGAAAAACTGTCACTCCCAGAGCGCACTGAGACAGAGACGGAAGAGAGAGGGTTTTGCGTTCGGGGCTGGGATATCGATTAAAGATTTGTTTTTGTCAGCCTTTCCAGTCTCATGACCCTCGCTCTCGTCTCTGGGGTGGGGCAGGAGCAAGCTAGCATGACAGATATCCTTAAATTCAGCCCAAGTGTTTGCTTAGAAGCCGGGATCAGTGATAATCCAAACATCAGCAAACTGAAACATATATATTTAAGGCCATTCAAGAGCGGCTGATGCGAAGCTGCTGGGCACAGCCGGCCGGTGACGGCGACGTGAAAGCTGCAGAGCTGCAGCCTCTGTGTTCCTCTCACTGTTTAGCCTTTTTGCACATGAAGTCATTCATCAAGAGGCGGATGTACCGACACGTTAGTGCCTGTGTTAGGTGTCATTTCATGCAACGTGCGTCTTAAAAAACATGGCGTGGTTTGCACCAAACAGGCTGCGTATGTAAAGCCGAGTTCCGCCTGTTGCAGGAGCGTCAACTTCTCATGCAAATGCATTATGGGAGGGTCGGAGGGAGAAGTGTGAAACTAGGCGGAGATGTGCAAGGAGAGATGATTTATATTTGTATGCATGAAAACTGCCTCTTAAAAGCCGGTGCAGATTGCATGTTAGATGTGTTAGGAGAGACTTCCAGAAGCGATGGCAGCAGTGTTCAGAGAGTCTCTCGTTTGTACCACGTTAACAGCAACCTTTATTTTTTGCCTTTGTATGTCGTGCTTCCTTATGCATTCCGTACGTGTAGATGCCTGCTGCACTGTTAGCGCCCAATTAGACGACTGCATGGATGTGTGCGTCCTCACAGCTAAACCTTTGCCGTCGCCTTGATATGCCGCGATTACGCAATCAGATTCAGATTTATTACATTCCAGCTTGAAGCGGAGCCGCGCGGCGTGCGTCTTCTGCGGAGCGGCCAAGTGGTTATTTGCGCCGGGCTCTCCAGCGTCCAGACATCTGTCCCTAAGAATGTCGTTGGCTCCGGCGTGCAGGCTCAGCTGAGCACACCCTCGTCGCCTTTTCTTGGACTTAAGTGTTTCATAACCAAATAGTTGTTTTTTCTGTGTTTCCCTTTCTTGTCTAATACGAGCAGCCAGCTGTTTAGGCTCCGAAATAAATAGTAAACCCCCTTTTACAAGGACTCCAAATGACATGCACGAGCGAGAACGTGCTTTTCAAGTTCAGATCAGCTTGTATCTTGTTCATCTTTTGATCAGACAGTTTGATCGGGGAGAGTTTGTCTAGAGTCGATCACCCTGTTCCAACTCTGACCTCCTCCCTTGAAGGTTGTTTTCAGCAGACGCACAGAATCGCAGTTCCTCTCCTGTGGAAGTACTCGATGAGGGACAAACAACGGCTGAGGTATCATCGGCAGGAATTAAGAGCGGCTGAAAGAATGAAAGAGTTCAGAGTTATAAACGTCAGGAAATAAATCTCAGCACTCGACACGAGCTGAGTTCACTTTGGCGCGCTTGGAGAGCCTCGTGTGTTGTTGTTATTGTGTTAAAACAAGGCCCCTCTCAAGTAAGACAAGGACTCTCCGTTCAGAGAAGGCCAACACTGAACATCTGAAAAATAAGTGCCACATCTAAAAACACATGGTTTATTTAGTAGCACAAAGCACAGCGCAGTGTTTTGAAACAGAGCGGTAGTTAGTCCGGCTGGTCTGCGAGGAAATACAGTCGTGTGTCTGAGGGAGATAAAACCTTGAAAACAGTGGCCGGTATAATCTGATTTAATATACAACAGGCGTCTCCTCCTCCAGAACGGAACATATTCATAATAGGAATAACAAACTCGACATGCAGGACAGTGTCCTACTTTACCATCATTCCTCAAAAGTTTTTTTTTTTTTTAAGCCAAGAGAACATCCTGAAATAAATAATGACCGTCACTTCAATAATATGTTGAGGTGATGCAACAGTAAGTCGTTTGTCCATTATTGGCTTAATTAGCCAAATTTAATAACATTGATATTTTTAATTTATTGCTAATAGTAGCTTAGATCAGTAGATGCTATTAGACCTCAATACACTTTATCAATAGCAATAAGCTAATTGTTAAATCAGGTGTTTTATAGTTTAATTTAAATGCATTTCATGTGCAGTGTGGTGGAAACAATCACACTTAAAGACAGCTTCAGGAACATCCTGGACATTTGTGTAGCAGCTTCGGGGTGGTGGGGGGGGGGCGGGGGGTTCGCTGTTACATACTATACCTTTAAATGCAAACTGCCTTGAAGGAAAATAACTAATTAGTTTTGTTGCACAAACAAACCCCAGGCGAGCTCCTGGGCTCAGTAACAACATATCGTGACCCCTTGATAATGGAGGATGCTAACAGCCAATCAGGCGTGTTGTTGGGTTGCACATCTTCGCCGCTGCGAGAGGAAGCAGATTTGGTCGTTCAGGCTCTTGTTTGGGGTCAAATAAGCACCTTTGCTTCCGCTCGTGCACGTGCAGCCTGCTGGTTAAATAAAAGCTGAATTCAACCTCTCAACCTAAAAATAAGTCATTAAAAATGATCGATATTGACTGAAATGAAACATTTTATCATGATGCATGTTTCCCCGCCCGGCCCCCTCCACGCCGTCATTGCACTTAATTTGTTCCTGCAGTCTCATTACGGTCGGTGACAGTTTGAAATCCGTGATCCATAGATATCAACAGACACTTGGCGGGTTCCTTGACGACGCTCTGCCAGGCCTGTGCTGCAGCCATATTCATTACTTGTTTGTTTTGAGGGCCGTTTGCCTTCAGTCTGGCCTTCAGCAAGTGAAACACATGCTCAGTTGGATTAAGGTCAGCGACCGACTTGGCCAGTCGAGAACATTCGGCAACGTGTCAATACAAACTCCTTGGTTTCCTCCTCGGCGTGTGCAGGATTATATTCCTTCTAAATTGTTTCCTAAGTGAGTTACTATGGATAAAAACAGCTCCGAGTGCTGCAATGTAAACACCAGAAAACACATTTCAGTTTGTGTACGATGCTGCAGAAAGTATTGTTGCTGTGCATCTGATCCACGACTTTCAGATGGATCTATTCTGTAAATTAGATTTTCAAAGGTGTGTTTGAACACGACATGCAAGCTTTGAATTACCTCGGTTCTCCTGCTAACATTCGCTCATCAGGTGATAACATGTCAGACGTATCTACTGTAGATGTTTTATGATGCAGAATATAAGAAGACAGAACCTGGAGTAGCTTGTGTGATTGGGTTACTTCAGATCCTGAAGCTCAACGCTTCTTCTTCTTCTGTCTGTTTGTGAATGACGGTCGTCACAGTAGGACGCTGTTAGTTGTACGGATTTCAAAATAAAAGCTCGACGATTGCAACGTGGAGGAACCAGGAGAACACGCCGGAAACCAGCGACGGTTTGGGAGCATTCCAAGTTAAAACCCTAAAACTTGTGTATTATCTATTGCTGTTTAAGAAGGTAAGCTATCACCTATCTGATTACTTGATGAATTGATTCAATAATCGATAGCCGCCGCCCCGAGTGAAAACTAATATTTTAAACAGGACGCCGCAACACAACATCAGGCGGCGGCACGTGTCGAGCCGTCTGCTGTAAACACCCGTCTAATCATATTTTGGGCTCTCATGAGAACGTTATCATAACAGAACGTCGTGTCTTTTTACATCCAGTGTGTTTACAGGCACATTAGTAATCTGATCGTTCCCCCGGTTTTGGCAGCCAACCGAGTCAGAGGCATCCATGTAAGGATGAAGGATTAAGAGAAGCCAAGTTAACACCTTGTTAGTCCTGCAGCGTTTACATAGGTTGCGCTGATGCTTAGGGGGTTGTTAGCTGACAAATACTACACTGACATTCAAAGTAAAAATGCAGCTGTGTTGCACTTGTGACACCTTTTCATTGGCACCGCCGGGATGTGTTTTGCATAATTCAGGGGTCTGTGGCAGCGAGAGCAACCAAATGTTGCACGAAAAAAAAAAACATGTTGCGCAAAGCCAGCGAGATTATGAGACCATCGTTTTTTGTTGTTGTTGTTTTTTTTTGCATTTGTCATGATCCTCTGTTCTGTATGCGCCCAAGGCTGCTGGCAGATTGAGCAGACGTATTCCCCCAACAGTAGATTTCTATCTCAACTCTCCTGTTGAGAAAATACTTGAGACATATTTCAATCCGGCTCCGTCTCGTGTCGGTGGTGTCATGTGCCAGAGGGCACCGCTGAATCCCGAATAATCTGCGGAGAGGCAGATTTGCCATATGAAGCTGCTGCTGCCGCCGCTGCCGGCTGCTCGGAGCAAATCTTCTGAGGATGTTTTAAAAGGATGGGAGATGGCCGAGGCTCTGCCGTGTGTGATCTATTGTAAGTTTCTATTTTGTAAATGGGCTTCAAGACTGAAGAGACAATCTTGACCTTTAGAGTGTAAGAAATATCTCCCTATGCTAAAGCTGCACGATGATATTTGAATTCATTTCAAATCCTGATAAAAACAAAAAGTCCTCGCTTCCTTTTGTAGTAGCACATCTCTGATCATCCGGCTGCAGCGGTTCCTTCAGTTCTGACAGGGAGCAGATGCTGTATTTGATTCTTAATTGGGTGAAGCGAATTACCACAGATACCTGCGCCGCTCATATAAAACAGAGTCTACACGGCGAATTATAGGTACAGATGGACACGGCAAATACTACACAACTTCAAGACCTACTTTTCCACTCCTGCGGGAACGATGATGTTCCACCTTATGCGTCCGACTCGGAGCCAGCTCCGTCTCCACGGACCGACTGTGTTCAGTCCCATTGAAATGTCCATATGGAGGTTTGTGGGCTGGAGCACTTGTTCTTGATGGGATGTACAGGAAGGTACATGTTATACACCCTTAAACAAGTTCACTACCAGATTTGTTTTGGCTTTAAAAGCAGTATTTTGCTTTGGTTGGACTTTTTTTTTTATCTCTTTTATATCAGCTTCACGTTCACTGCTCAGAACCGGTGCTTTGAATCCATCACCCAAAGTAATACATTACATTTATACATACATCTGTTGAAGTCCTGTATATAATAAGGTATAAATCAAAGATGGAACTCGCTGACCTGAGACCCTCTCGAGTGCGTCCACGTCGTAGAGGGACGAACGAGTCCCTGAGCCGTGATGCCAAATATTCTATGACATTTTGGTAGAAGTATTCACCTGCCAGTGTTGCGTCCGGTCTTCCAAGAGTTCCTCGCCAACTGGACTATCTACTTCTATCAACTGGCTTCTCTTCTTGGAAGTTGATTCCAGACCAAGAACGTCTGCGGGATTTGTTTTCCCGCTTGCGATTGAAATCCAGCTACACTGCAGACACATGCACACATATTGGACTTAGAATCAGGTGGACATGGTCAGTGGAGGAGCCCGGGATCGAACCGGCAACCTTATGATTCAATCCCATCGCCACCCGATTTGCACAACAGCCTCCTGGATTGTCTTTGTCCGTATGCAAGTTATCTCTGCAGGGAAACAGTGTGTGAGATGAGTTGATGTGAATGGGAGTGAAGAACAACCTGAACTTTACCGGCAGGTGATATTTCTGCCTTCATGTGCCTGCATGCGAATATATTTCATCATTGCTTTTTTTTTTTTGCATTTCGCTTTGAATATCCTTATTTTATAACTAAACCCCCCCCAAAAAAGTTATGTCACATCGGCTTCATCTCCTGTTGAAAACAAACACCCGAGACCATAATTATATTTTTCATGATCTAATAAATTCAACATGTATTTTTTTTTTTGTGTCTCCCTGAACCGGTTACAATTTGTTCACAATTAATCCATCTGCATACCCGAGCGGGGATAAAAGCACCAGAATGAAATGAACATTTCAATGCAGCCATGCATGTGGGGATATCTTTCATCTATACTGTCTCACAATGCTGGTGAACTGATGTAAATTACATATTGAATGGCACACATTATGTTGTAAGCGTTGGGCCCGGTAATTGTAATTATTTCCCCCGAATAATATAACACATTCTGGCATGCAGAACACTCATTCTCATACTAAATCCCCATACACTATAAAATCACTCAAGGGTGTTTATTGTGTCTAAATAATGAATAGACACAGCCTTTACAAGTTGACAGTGAAAAATTTGTGCTGAACTCCCCTGGTAGAACATTTCACAGTAAAATAAAATGTATGCAACACTCGATTCTTAAATTAATGTCCTAATTCTGTTGGGAATAGTTATTTTACAGTCAGCGTTTCTGCTGCTGAGAGACCGATCGACTGATGGGGGGGCGAGCGAGTCAGGAGGGTGCGAGGCCTAAATACTCTCTTCTGTTTCGCTCTTGTTGCAGATGAACATGGACATTTGAAAATATACCTGCCCAAGAAGCTGCTTGAATGTCTACCAAAATGCACCTCGCTGCCAAAGGAGAGACACCGGTGGAACACTAATGAGGTAAGAACACTGCTGCTTATCAATCCATCGCTTCTTGCAGGAGCAGCAACCCGGAACACACACGTTCTTCCTTTCAGGTCTTCCCAGACAGACTTGAAGGACCATGTGATCTCTTTTACATCCACATGAATAACTGCTGCAGGTGTATTGATTTTGTATGAAATTCGAAAGAAAAAAAATAAATTAGAGGTCTGATTATATTTTTCAAAATTCTAATTTTGACTTTAATCTCAGAATCATGGAGGAAAAAAAAAGGTTAAAACTGATAAATATTTTTTATATTGGCCGTCTTCCTCTTCCGTACGTATGCGACCACTCTGCAATCATTGATTGCAATTTCAAAATTTGCACGGTGCCTCAGAGGTTTGTGTCCAAAGCTGCATCAACAAACCAGAGTGTTCATTACTAGAAGCTTCTGCATTGTTGTCTTCTGTGTATTTAGAAGAATTAACCCCCGAAACCTCGACTCTCCTGTTCAAACCTCGACAGGTTCAGCCTCAGCGTGTGTTTTAAGTTTATTATGGACTTTTTTTTTCCAGCACTCGCCCTTTAATCAGTCCCTGCTCGGCATAAATCAAAGGTTAATGCTCGTTGGGTGTTTACTCTCAGAGCATTATGACTCCTGATCGGTAGAATGTAAACAGTGTTAACATCGTGACTGTGAAAGCTCAAGGTGTCTCCCAGTTAATGTGTTCATCACATCAAGGAAGATAACGCGCCACTTTACATTTTTCCCTCTCCAAAATTCAAAGCCAATATCCACAGCTTTTGTCACAGATGCCCTCTGCTGCTGTGTTCCCACTTCTTTACCTGAAGGACGTTTCAAAGGATTTTTTTTTTTTTTTTTTAGTTTTAAATCATTTTTATTTAAAGGACCAGTTTCATGTTTTTGCACAAAACAGAGTCCTCAGCTTGTTTGATGCTTTATTCCAATGCATCGACCAGCTGGACGGCCTCTCTGCAGCCGGTCTGTGCTCGTGTGAAAACTATGACATCTCATCTTCAAACGTTGCTCCGTCCTTCCTCCACCCGTGCCGCAGCCCTCCGACGAGTTCAGTCGAAAATGACCCGGTAGACTTTTGCGTAATCCCGCTAACAGACGGACATGCAGACCAACAGACGCGGGTGAAAGCACAAACCTCCTCGGCACGAGGCTGGAATAAACAAGTCCTCCCGTGTTTCCCTTCACAGGATTCATTCGCCCTCAGAACTCATTTCTTACTAATCTGCCCCCTTTTTTTTCTTCCTTTTTTCCCCGAGTTTAAAAACGGCTCCTCTTTCCATCCAATACCTGGCAGTAATTATACATTAACGAACCCCTGTGCCAAATCTTCAAAACAATATGCAGAAATCAGCCATCCATGCTTTTGATTAACAATTTGTGACCATGTAAATATAGTCATCTGCACTGATGAAAGTTAATTGACTGAAAAGCAACCAGATGATGAGGCAGCAGACGTCCTTGTTTCTAAGGAACAGGATATTCAGGAAGACAACCTGTCTCTGAAACACAGCCAAATGTTATTTCGTCCTGGCTTCACGTAGATTAAGAAATAGATGAAATGATGTATTAATCAGTAGAGAGCTAGAATGAATGACGTCGGTTATCACTGCGGTAATTACAGCTTCCATCCGTCTCCATCCGTCGTGTATTTTTGCTTCCTGTTCTCGTTATGAAAAGAAAAATGTAAATGTTTTGTGTTTTTTTTTCTAATTGGCTGATGTTGTAACTTGTTTGCTCCGTCTGACCTGCGTTTGTGCTCCGAGCGGTCTAAATTAATTAACATGGCTTTGAAATTGATCTCCAAATTGTAAGTGTAAGCATTTACTGGGTGATAAATGCTGCCGGCTACAGTCGTTAGCATGTCCTGTCATTAACAAATTACTTTCATGATGGACACACTTCAGGAAAAACCTGTTTCTGGGGGATTCTTACGTCCTCGTTCGGTCGGTTTCATAACATAGCCAGCAGAAGAATATGATTCCGGCGGCGTGGTAAGTGGTGTGTCGTGCATGTCGATGGTGTTTACCAGGACCGAGGAGAGCAAGGCAATGTTTCCTAAAATCACCGACGTCTCTTTGTTGTGCAAGACCATGCGAGCCGGAGTGATTGTGACTCGCCGGCGGCGGCGAGGCAGGAAGGGAGGGATCAGAAAAGGACGCTCGACGCAATTGTTTGACTCTTAGCGAAAGTGACATCTCATCTATTCTCTGCATATTTTCTGACACCGGCTCAGTATGTGCGCTGACCAATAAACGGTGTTTCAAACACCCGGCGCAATATGAACACGCCGGATGAATGAGAAGGCTCCCTGGGACGTGATGGATGAGAGGACGAGATATTTACACTCAGCTTGCAGACAATTGACCTATCAGATGGAGGCGTGGCTTCCATTTAACCAATCAGGCGCCTCTTAGATTATATGAGCTGCGTTTAGGTTCCAAACTAAAATCACGGAAATAAGAGCTCTGAATACTTTAGTATAACACATCACTCCATGTGAGTCAGAAATATAATGACTTTAAAGTTACGACTCTTCTGGGACATAAGAAAATCAAATAATGGTAATAAAATATTAATAAGTATCTACCTTTGTGTAATTGATATAAGAGTCTGTTGGTCGTCTCCCCTGCTGCCGACTTCTTTCAGCAGTACAATATTAGCACCTTGTTCAAATCGGTGATAATTCTGTTTCACGCTCGTTGATGAAGAGGAGCACACTTCATCTGACTTCTTGGCTGATTGAGGATACAACTCGGCGCTTTAAGCCGGGGAAGGACGGCGAGTGGCGGCTGCGGCGGCGAAGCTGAAGTGAAGCTAATGCAGAACTATTAATTTCTATCTCATTCTTAGGATTCCCCGGTGTGGTTTCCAGGAGAGGAAGATGTGCAGGAATACATTTCAAGCATTTACTGGAAAATTAGATAAACCAATCGAATCAGAATTCAAGGGGAGGGAGAGCGGGCGGGCTTCTGGAACGGAACGCTCGTCATTGAATCACGGGCAGCGTGCGCCCGGTACGGACATGCTACCGGCCTTCGGATTATGAACGGGAAGAAAAGTAGAGGATTTACTGAGAGGAGAGAGAAAACAATATATTATCGGGATCGATACAGAGAGGAGGTCATGATTGGAATAGCGTTTATTGTGTGGTCCCACCTGATGAAATGAGATGATACACCACTTTGTAGTGAGCTGGAAGGGCACCTGGAGAGCACAGAGCTCAGCCGGGACCATGTTTAACCCTAACAGGGTCTGTAATGTGATGAAGATCCTTGGACTGTGTTGAACTCTCCTTCCTGTGTCGTCGTTTTGGCGTAATCCTGCTGAAAGACAAACATATAAGAACCTGAATTTTGCACAGTAAGACAGAAATACTCCATAGGAACAAAGTGAATCTCTCTGCAGCCGGCTGCTGTTGTCCGCCCGGCGCTCCGGCACCCTGACCTCTATTCTACCAGACATTTCGGTTGAGATTGGAATCTTTCTCTCTAAACAGGAAGGGATTTAGCCTTATATCCCTTTCAAGATCAAACAGAGCCGGCCTGATATTTGGTTACACCGGCACGGAGGGTTGGGAGGACTCCAGATGTGGCTCGGTGCTCTTTGGTCCACTTAAAGGATTCAAAGCGAATATGTGTTGGGCGACCGGACGTCAAAGAGGAGCTGATGCTGCTTCAGCTTGTTTCTGCTCCTCCGTTCGCTCCCTTGAATATGTACATCTGCGTTAGCTGTTCCGGGCGTTAAATGTGAATGACAGCCTTCATGACCAGCCACTGAGGTCCTGAGGAAGAAGAGCGAGCAGCGCTTCCTCTGCTGCATCTGGATTAGACCCCTCAGCGCTAGTTAGCCTCCTCCG
>CAAKHC010000571.1:11561-24299 GCA_901007825.1 Macroramphosus scolopax
AAGTTCCTGATGATTAAGGAAGAGGGCAGGAGTAAGGAAACATGGTGTGTGTGTGTATGTGTGTGTGTGTGTTCTAAATCATTAGAGCATAGACTACTCTAAGCTCCTCTCTTTTTAATCATCTACTTTGTCTTATCCACTTCCTTTTGCAAACAGATGATTAACTATTCTGTATATCTATGTTGCATTCTTTAAAATGTGCCTGTTTTCTGTCTTCTTAGGTTCACACGGAACAGAAAAACCATCAGCAGGGGTGAAGAACAGACGTTGCTTGGGCGTTCTTTCTTCAGATATTTTACTCTGGATTAAAAATCACCATTGAGGGAGCTACAACTGCTTGCTAGACGCAAAAGAGCCTAATGCTCATGAACCTTCCCTTCAGGCCTTCCTCCAGAACACTGCCTCTCATCTAAGCTTTGTTTGAGCAGAGAGAGCAGACATCATGGTGCTCAGCTCTCTGCCTTGGCCGCCTATAATCTGGCTTTGCGTGGGGTTGCTTCTGTCTCCTCAGGCACCGGTACATGGCAAAGAATGTCCTCATCTGTGCGTATGCGAGATCCGTCCTTGGTTCACCCCCCAGTCGACCTACAAGGAGGCAATAACAGTGGATTGCAACGACTTGAGGCTGACACACATCCCTACCAACCTTTCTACAGATACACAAGTGTTACTGCTCCAAAGTAACGCTATCTCTCATACCAGCGGAGAACTAGATGCATTGTTGAACTTGACTGAGTTGGACCTATCCCAGAACAACTTCAGTGCTGTGGAAGCTGTAGGCCTCACAAGCATGAACCACCTCACCACCCTGCATCTAGAGGAGAATCAAATCACCCAGCTGCCAGACAACTGTCTCGGAAACCTGTCAAACCTGCAGGAGCTTTACATAAACCATAACCTCATAAGCACCATCTCCCCTAAGGCATTTGCAGGCCTGCACAGCTTGTTGCGACTTCATCTTAACTCCAATAAGCTTCATGTCATAGACAGTCGCTGGTTTGAAGAAACACCGAACCTTGAGATCCTCATGATTGGTGAGAACCCTGTCATTGGCCTCCTAGATATGAACTTTAAGCCTCTAGGAAGTCTGAGGAGCCTGGTTCTGGCTGGCATGGATCTCACTGACGTTCCGGCAAATGCATTCGTAGGTTTGGATAACCTGGAAAGTATTTCCTTCTATGACAACAAACTGGTCAGAATCCCTCAGCTGGCCCTGCAGAAAGTTCCAAATCTAAAATTCTTGGATTTAAACAAAAATCCAGTTCACAAAATCCAGGAAGGAGACTTCAGGAACATGCTACGTCTAAAAGAGTTGGGGATCAACAATATGATGGAGTTGGTGTCTATTGACCGCTATTCTCTGGACAACCTACCAGAACTGACAAAGCTGGAGGCCACAAACAACCCGAAGCTTTCGTACGTCCACAGGCTGGCTTTTAGGGACATGCCCTCCCTGGAGAGCCTGATGCTCAACAATAACGCCCTCACTGCCCTTTACCAGCACACTGTGGAGGTGTTGCCCAATCTGCGGGAGATCAGTCTGCATAGCAACCCATTACGTTGTGACTGTGTCATCCAGTGGATGTGTTCCAACAGGACCACAGTGCGATTCATGGAGCCCTTGGCGATGGTGTGCACCTCCCCTCCAGAACTCAGGGGCCAGCGTGTTCGTGAGCTGAGGCTGCTGGAGTCCCCGGAGCAGTGCATCCCCCTGATATGCCGTGACACCTTCCCCAGCCACTTGAACTTGAATCTGGGCATGAGTGTTAGCCTGGACTGCCGGGCCATGGCTGAACCAGAGCCTGAGATCTACTGGGTAACTCCTCTTGGAATCAAGATCACCACAGACACTGTATCAGAGAGGTACCACTTCAGCAGTGATGGTACACTGTGGCTGTCCCATGTGCAGGTGGAGGATTCTGGTCACTACACCTGTGTGGCCCAGAACACAGAAGGGGCTGACACACGGGTTGCCACAATTCGTGTAAATGGGACCCTACTTGACAGTACGCAGGTGATGAAAATCTATGTCAAGCAGACTGAGTCCCACTCCATCCTGGTGTCTTGGAAAGTCAACTCCAACATAATGACCTCCAATCTAAAGTGGGCCTCCGCCACCATGAAGATCGACAACCCCCATATCACCTATACGGCACGAGTACCCGTCGATGTTCACGAGTACAACCTCACACATCTTCAGCCTGCCACCGAGTATGAAGTGTGTCTCACAGTCTCCAACGTCCACCTACAGACACACAAGTCTTGCGTAAATGTGACAACACGTAGTTCTACCTTCGCCCTGAACCTGTCCGACCAGCACCCAAGTGCTGCGGTGCTAGCTGTCATGGCGACCATGCTGGCCTTCCTCAGTCTGGCTACCGTGGGCGTCTACATGGCCCGCAGATGGAAGAGAAAGAACTACCACCACTCCCTGAAGAAATACATGCTTAAGACCTCCTCCATCCCTCTGAACGAGCTTTACCCGCCGCTCATTAACCTGTGGGAGGCTGACGGGGAAAAAGACAAAGACGGCAGCGCCGAGGGAAAACCCTCTCCTGTTGACACCACACGTAGCTACTACATGTGGTGAGGATCTAACAAGGAGGCCTCGCCGCCTCCCCAGCAGCACAAACAGACACACTTTTGCCATTTTGGTGCAAAAGTCAAATAAAGTTGCAAATGTTTTTTTTGTATTGTCAGCTTTGCTACTAAGCGGCAGAGTGATCAAGGACAGGATTTTTACTAGTATAGCGTATCGCCTTGGTTCGATTCTTTCTATCTCTTAATTGTTTTGGACCCTCCGAGATGGCAGCTGTATTTAGCCTCCAGGTTGTCTTAGTTGCTAAGCTGTTTCTGTGGTGCATTTTAACTCACTTTTGTTCGGGTTAACAATACTGCAGCAGGGGCCAGTGGTCTTCTCGCAGCGTTAGTAGAGCTCAGTGTTTCTTTCTCTGTTTTGTAAAACAGGTAATCTTTTGTTCACTGATAGATAATGGAGTTTGTATGAACTTCAAATAAAAGCTGACAGCAGGGTTTAGACTTGTTAAACTGTCTACTGAATGTTAGCAATTGTGCTGTAATGTTGTATCAACTATAACTTTCAACCTTTTTGGATTTTAATTGCAAGAGGATAGTATTTTAGTTTGCTAATCAATGTGATGTTAAAAGATAGAAATACAATTGTTTTTTACATTTGTATTTTTGTTTTTGTTTTAAATTATAATTCAGGTTCCGATACATTAGAAACTTTTCTTTACCTTCCCCGTAAGTAACGGGGGATGTACTTATTTTGCTAGAATTTTTCGGTAATTGCTTAGTTCCTTTATTTCATGCACTATATAACTTGAAAAAGACATAAATAAATAATGTTTTGGTTCTTTTGCAAACACTTTGTCTTCCTTTTCTCCCCTGACATTATTTCAGTTTAGGCAGGCCACATCACAGAGCACAGAGGTGGATGTACACAGATTCAAACTTCAGGGATCAATTACACAAAGGACAATGTCGCCTCTTTCTTACCGTATTAAAGGTAAACAACAAGCTACAACTAAACTAGTCGTTCTCCGAGCTCGATAGTGATCGATTTCTAATCGTCATTTGTATCACCAAAATCACGTGATCCCACAAAGGTTTTTGTGCTCTCAAAACAAGATACATTTCCATCCTTCTCGGGCCCCGTAATAATGAAACAAATGCAAATGTACAATTTACATTTAGAAAATGAAAACTCATTAATTAAAAAAAGAATTCTGCAGAAATAATTCATCTCCAACTGCTTGGAGACACAAAGACAACAGAGATAAAACAAGGATTTTATTTATTCATAAAAAATACGACATCTGCAGGAATGTAGAACATTGTAGTAGAAAACTGTTTAAGGCCCTCAGTCTTTAATTGAGTCATCTTTAGATGCAGGGGGTTGAGATGTCACATAAAAACATGATGATGGTCAACGTACTCCCTTTCATGGATTTACTCTGCATCCAACACTGATCAGGGAGCTGCTGGGTTAAGGGACAGTGTGTTGAAGTCAAGTATAAGTCATGTCATTGTTCATTCTGAGAGACACAACGAAAACCAAGATTAGAGGCTGAGCTGTCTGCTGTGTTCTGGCTTCGGGCTGCGCAGCGGTACCTGTAACAGTATGACTGGAGGAGGCGGAGAAAAGAGAAGGAGATTCACTGTCAATAAATTCATCATCTCAGCATGAAAATCAAATTTCAAAGCAAGCCTCTAAGCTAAGACACAATAAAGGAAAGAAAGAATAGAAAACGGCTAGCATTTCCCTTTCAAGAGCACCTCGACTCCCTTTCCAAAGCTTTATGTAAGTACTGTTGATGTCTATATTCCATTCTTGCTATTTTCAACTTTACGTTGTTTCACTGATCTAAACAGAAAATACATCAAGGCACACAAAATCATCCGACCCAGTAGGTAAATCAAACATCCTAATCTAAACATTAAACATGACATTTTAATAAATCTATTAATTATGTTTTTCATAAAACTCACCTTGTGGCACATGTATGAGCCTCCCTTCTTCACTTTGTCGGTGCCTGATGGAGGACCTTTCTGAAAAAGTCCATAAGGAGACATTAAAGCAAAAACTAAACCTTGAAACCAGGAGATCACACACAAGCATTGAGGGGATGTCATATTACTGGGTTCTGTTGTCGGTCTGTGGTGTGATGCACAGTCCACCAGTCGGAGGTCCACTCCCAGGCATTCCCCACCATGTCATACAGACCAAAAGCATTTGCAGGATAGGACATCACCTGCAGGGAAGAGAGAATAAAGCAGGTCCTAATTAAGAATTATATCATTTCATTAGGTTCACACCACAACGACAACAACAGAAATGGAGAACAGCTGGTAACTGTTAGCATCTGTGACATTGCAACTGATAAATAGTTGCAATCTTTACTGGATAGACCACTGAAATGATGAATTATACTCGATTAATTTCCTGTGGATCGACTCGTCTTTTCAGCCGTAATCCTTCAAAATGATTGACACTTTGACATTCTGACTTTGTGGAGAATGAGACTAAACCAATATTGTCTACCTGTAGTTAATTGAATCTACTGAAGTTCCTTCATATTCTAAATGCAGTAAATCACTCAGAGATTTACAAGTCTCTCTTCTCTTCATCACACCCGTCTCTTACCGGTGAAGTGTTGATGTATCCATCCTCTCCAGAATTATGATGGGGGAAGTCTCCCTGCCACAAGTTGGCATAGTGTTGTCCTTTTGGTTTGAGACTGTTTCCCCAGGGGTAAAGTCTACATGCAGGGAGAGTAGATTGACTTGAGAGCAGATATGATATCTGAAGAACTCAACACATGCACATTGTGTGTTTAAGGTTTAAGTCACATGCTAAGACAACATAATACCTGTCTTTTAGGTTGCCCCTGCAGGCGTACTCCCATTCTGCCTCTGTAGGAAGTCTCTTGTTGACCCAGGCGCAGTAAGCGACGGCGTCTGCCCAGGACACATGCAGGACAGGATGGTCGAGCCTACACAAACAAAGGGTTGATCAGTGATTGCATTTGGTATAAGATGTCAGTGTCAAGTCGTTAAAGGATATTACGGAGCTCATAGCTGTAGAGCTTTGCCTCACCGCTCTCTGACGTTGGTGTCTGGACCCTCAGGGTGCCTCCAGTTAGCTCCTTTGACTGGGAGCCACCAGGGGGCAGCAGCAACCTATAAAAGCCATATTAGTTAATTCATTGTACACATTTCTCAATACTGCAAACTAAGCACAGGTTAGGTCTTCTTCAGAGGAACTCTACTGGGTTATGGTCTGGATTATGACTGGGCAGCATCTTGTAGTAATGTAACCTTTTCCCCAACCTGAGATTGTGATGACTCTAGAAAAGCCCTGAACAAAAGACTGGTATATATTTTTTTAAATCAATCTCTCAATCTACCTTGACTAGCGTCCTGGTCCCTCCCACAGAAGATCATCCCCACAACATGCTGCTGCCCCACCTGATGTGATACTCAGTACCTGCTTCCACCAGAACACTGTTCAATCTTTGATTCCAAAAGACCATTTTCTTTGTTACCATGGTCAGGTGTCTTTTGGAAAACTCCCCAGTGGAATTTCATGTACCTTTAAGTGATGAATGTCAATCTGACTATTCTGCCATAAGGGTCTTGCTGGTGGAGTGCTGCACTGATCCTTAAGGTACCCGTCTTATCAAGGCCCCTCATCCTCAATCTACACCAAGGAGGTTATGACTTGGGTACTGTTTCTACACGTCAGCAGGAATACACAAAAAAGTACATGGTCGTTTTATAGAAAACTTGGTGGAGGAGTGGAGGGATATCAGTCATGTGTGTTGCCTTTACAATTACATTCTAGATGAGATATAATATGTTGCCTTTAAGAAAACAATAGGGAAATGTGTGGAAGTACTTCTAAGAACAGAGTAATGTTGTCAGAATTCTCTCTTTTTGTAAAGTTACTAATGGTTTCCAGTAGTTCTCTACTAATGAGTCTACAGTACATTCTCAGCCACATGATCAGGCTGCACATGACAGCTGAGCTGAAGCAGTGAATTCGTGTTTCTGGCTTTCGTCTGAAGAAGGCCTGCTGTGCTCGGGCCTCTTACAGTAGATCGGTAAACATTGTCAAGGCTCTTAAAATAACAGCAGTATACGTCTTCAGGTCTATCTAAAGCCCAAAATATGTGCAACTTGACGCTGGTACGCGGTTTTCCAAATAAAAGCTCAGTACAAATGACTCTAAAGATTTTTAGTTACATCATGGTGGGGGGGATAGGTATGAACAACATGACACATTGAGTTCTCAGTGCATCACATGTTTGTCACGTTTTCCAAAGGCAAAATACAATTTCTCTCCTAATATCTTTTCTCTCCCTGGCATAGCTGCTTTCTGCAGGACTAATGGAGGTCTCATTACAGTAGCAGCAGCTCCCCAATTCAAAAAGCTACCACAACAAACAGTTACAAGCAGGAAGCACAAAGTCAGTCGACCTTAAAACACAAAGCGTGTGAACTTCTCCTCCTGGCCTTAATACTCCCAAGTTTCCCCAGCAACCAGAAAGAGTGTGTCCATCTGTGAGCCATTACATGGTTGTGTGTGGTGTGCTCGTGTGTCTTGATATTGATGTGTCTGTCGTAAAGTGCAAAGAAAGAATCAGTGTCCTATTTTAACAGAGCAGAGTCGTGGTTGACTACCAATCATGCCGATAAAAAGTTTTTTATACTTGTGAATCGTAAGGACGTTTTCCATGTATGTGTTGTATTTGCTGAACCATCTACTTACTGCCTGGGAGATTTGGCTTTTCACACTCTCACTCAAAATTCCCTCAAAAACAAAAGAGTCTCCAAATTTCTCTGCCTAAAAGGAAAAAAAGGAAAAGGCAATTTAATACCCACAACACTGAATAGAAACAGACAATAATTCAACAAAACACATGATGGATTACATGCTAACAACAAGTGATTGACGAATACCTCAGTCACGTAGCCGGTGGCATTGACAAAGATCTGGAACTGCTGGTTGGTGACCTCCTGGATGTCCATATAGAAGGAGTCCACCTGGACCAGCCTCCGAGGACCCTCACCATCTACAGGGATACCTGGGTTGTCTGTTCCCATCTGGAACTCTCCTCCAGAAAGCAGCACCATCTTTAAGCAGAGAAATCATCTTCCGTCTTAACTACAAAAAGGAAAACTGTCCTATGAATCTCTTACATTTGGAATATTAAGAATCTTTAAAAAGGCTGGACACAGCGTCTCAATTTGTGGGACCACAAGGTGACTCGCTGAATGTATTTTGTTCTGTGCATGAACTGTGATTACCTATCTAGAAACTAAACCAAAAATGACCACCTGATTGGTGGAGCTTATTAAGGGATACACTGTATAAACACTTAGTATAAAGCACATTGTCCCTTCTCAAGATCAACTGAGCGTGAAAGCCTCATTCAAATTAGATCGGGATCTATAAAGGGATAACATGGAAATGGAACTCAGATTATAGCCTACGAATGGTAACCACATCACCAGCAACACGCAGCCGCCTCTACCATTGTTTGAAACTTCTTTGAAGCTGTAGCAGTGAAAAAACATTCGTAAAGAAGCTAAAATGTGCGTTTCATCCATTTATCTTTCTTTTTCAATGTGCCTTTCCCAACACAAACATTTTAGCACAGGAATGTTTAAACTTTCATTCCAATTAAACACTGCACCATGTTTATTCATGATACACTAAGCAGAGTGAGAGTAAAGGAGTGGGGGAAGGTACATGTGCTCAAGTTTTGATTTCTCAGGATTTTTGCATCAGAACCTTCTATTTTCTCCTTTCATCTCCCATGAATCATCTCACGATGCCAAATATTGACCTGTTGTATGTAAAACTGTGTATAAAGCAGCCTTGTTCAAAATAGTTAACTTAATATAAAATAGGTCAAACAAGCTAATTTTATTTAAAGAAGTTCCAACCATACTTATAATACTGATAGACGCCATAAATGAAGCCAGTAAATCTAGATCGCTCCCTGGTGGCTGGTTGCAGTGAAGGTCATAAGTCTGGCCCCCTCCAGGTTAGTGGAAGGTACTTGGCCTAAACTAAAAAACTTAAAGTACATGACAGATTCTCTAAGATGTCTCTGTCACTTTAGGCAGTACCCATCACACTGAGGTAAAGTTAGCTTTATTTAATTTGTGTACTTTGACTACATTGTAATGTTAATACTTCTAGTAAATTACCTGAATACTTCTTCTTAAATTCGGCCCTTGAGCCTGAAAGGACGATAGTTCGTGACGACTGAGATGATCCATAACGGTTTGTTGATAAATGGATGTTGTGTCTTACACGTGCATAATGACACTTAAACAGAGTAAGTGATTATAAGTATGACCCTGGTTTTTAAAGTGGCGGCCCCTGCGCACTGGGGGGCCGCCAGGGGGAACCAAGGGGGTCTCGGTAAGAAGATGATGTATTTGCTAAAAAAAGGTAATCAAAAAATACATTGAATTGAATTTCTTTTGTTATATGTATTATAAAAAAACGTATAATATATAACATCAGAATCTTATCTTCCCTGCCCATCTTCACCATCATATATATGGTCAGTGTTGACCTGGTAACTGTCTGCTCCACCAAGCTGCTGTGTTTCTGAAAAGGAAAGTGGGCAGCAAGTCTGGATGTACCTCTTCACATACGAATGTGCCCCAAATGAGTTCTTTCTCCTGCAAATAAATGATTTGCTATTAACTTAAGACATCTTGCAAAAGCGAGCCCGAGTCAGAAGCTATTGCTCTATGTGGGCCTTGGCATGGGAAGGCTTGAGCACACCTGACGTACGTAACCAATCAGCCATCAGACAGGTTAAATATGAAACCTTCAAGAACACTGAAGCCAAGTACGAACCTCTAATTAAGTAAAAGACTAAATGTGGTGTATTCTACAGTAATGGGAAAACTATAAAGGCCAAACGGAGTTGTTTGGTTTTCACATAGCAGCAGAGAAAGATTACCTGACTCTGAAACGTCTTCTCATCTCCCTGAGCCTCAGACAGCCTCTCATTCGCGCCTCTGGAGTATCTGACAGCCGGGTCCTCAGAGCCCGTCTCGTCCTCCACAGGTTCCACAGCAGCGGTTCTCTTCAGGTTCTCACAGCCGCAGCTCGCGCCTTCCCGCGGGGCGACGGGTTCAGACTGAGCCCCACATAAACACACTGTGTCCACACAAACCAAGACGAAAAAAAAGGCAAAGTAGCGCATCGTTGTTGCGGGACGCGGTTCAAGCTCCGCTCATGTTGTTGCTACTGTTACTTCCGTGAAGTCACGTGACCAGTCAGCTGGTAACAACCTTAACTCTTTCCTGACTGGAGTGGTTTTGTCTGATGTTTCCATTAACCACCTAAAAAAAACTGCCAATATAATTCAGTTTATAAATATAGATTACAAGTGGGTTAATTAAAGGCCGTAGCTATGGAGTCAACATTGAAATGATATTTGATTTGCTATAGCAAACCAACCTTGAACTTTATTCATGATGATTTAAGTTTAGATATTATGATGCGTACATTGGCATATCATATCAATATATCTAGAAAGGTTTGAGGATAATTCAATATTGGCAGGGGTCCAATATTTCTTATTGCTCTAATTTGTACTGCCTTGGGGTTATTAATACAGTTTGAATTAATCCAAGAACAAATAAAGCTTCTGTTTGAGAGATATTCTTTCAGTGAAATACTTTTTGTTCACAAGTGGGAGTGATGATGAGGACATGCACCCCACCCCCCCACCCCCCCTACAGTATTGAATTTTACATTGAACAAGTTCAAGGGGATATTCAATAATCGCTGATGTTAGTATGAAACATAAAAGGTGAAATAGAAAAAATTGACGTGTTGGATTAGCCCCCCAATGCTGACCCCGTGGCTACGGCCTCGATACAGCAGGTTTCCCTCGCTGGTAGGAGGATGGGACTAGAAGGACATCATTTCCCAGATATCAACAGCAGCGCCGCTTGAGAAGAAGTGGCAGTGAGCCAGCAGATCAGCCAGCCGACCGACCGACCGACCGACCGCCTGCTTCACTCAACACAGCGGAGCTCCGACAAGCGCGGAAAGGCGGCCGAGCTGTCAGAAACACTGGATTATTCCAGCCGCTGACGGCTGGTTCTCCCCATCGGCCGAAGGAGAGCAGAAGGACCGCAGCAGTCATGCTGTCGTAGCCGGTCCACGGAGAGCTGAACATCCGAGCGTCCACCAAAGCCGAGGTAAAGTTTTGTGCAAAACTTGTACCATCTCCTCTCTCCATCTTAATGTTGTCGCTGCGGTGAAAACGATAGTTCATTGTCCTTAAATGGCAAACAAATGTCCCTCTGCTCAAGACCACCGGTGTTCTCAGCCACTAAAAACAGACTGAGTCCGGTGATACTTTTCTGTGAGACGTGATTGCGGATGTCGTTAAAATGACAGCCTGTTGCCAAAAGACGCGTTTACTCAAGTTTCCCGTTTCTTCGTGTTCACATTAACAAGGCTGAGAGGAAGATGAGCGCTTTTACTGTGAAATGGTTCAATATTTCAGGCTCACAGTCATTCGGCAGGCACTTGACGCCACTGTTATTTGTTTGCATTACGACATTAGTGGGAGGCAGTGCTACAAAAACCGGCAGATGGAGCACAGTGGACCTGTTGCAGGTGCAAAGAGCTTCCTGTTAACCGCAGCCCCTAATCATTAACTATTCAGACCACAGCCACCAAGGGTACAGTTGCATTAAACAGAGAATGTAAATGCAAATTCTATGCAAATCCATGCAGGCATATAGTGGTATCAGTGTCCTCTCAATTTGCACCACCTCACTGAGGATTCTGCAGGATCTGATAGTGAGGGTGTGCAGGCAGGATCAGATCTGCATGTGCAAACTAAAATGAATGGATGCTCCATAATTATGGGAATTCATTAATGGCAGTTAAATACATTTAATTGTGAGATCATCATCACAACCTTTTAAGGTGATAATGACATAATTGAAAACAGGGATGTTTTAGGGCTTTTAACATTTGATAGAACGCAAGGTGAGTGATGAGGGAGACACCGATGGTTCTCTGGGCTGATAATAAAATCACAATTTGAATATATGACAGCCAATGCCAATATCAATGTTTTTATTTTTTATTTTCTACGTCTGCAGAGGAGCTTATGTTTTACCATTTGTCTTTTTTATTTGTGTTAGTGTGTGTTTGTTAGCGGACTTACACTAAAACTACACGGCTGATTTCCATCCAACTTGTTGGAGGGGTGTAGCATAGATCAAGGAGGACCCCATAAAAGATACATCTGCCTGATGAGCCACATCCTTTCTACACAGTGAAATACAGCATTTATTTTAAAAAACATTTGATCTAGAGCAGCGCAGGTTTCTGCTCTCCGAGTGCTTTCCTGGCTTTATTTTGTATTTGATGGTTTCTGCTCTCCGTTTTGTGGCACAAAGTACCACCTACTGGATCCTCTCCAAATCTTTAGCTGGATATGCTAATGTCAGCACATTCAACAATAGAACATTGGCCACTTCTATTGGTGAATGACCGATACCAATGTTCGGCCAATAAATCGGTGCATTCCTTCTTTACATGATTGATGGACTATTCCTTCTCCTTTCTCTGCTCTAGGTGCTCTTCAGTGTCTGTCAAACATGTCGGATAAGATGTCCAGCTTCCTACACATTGGGGACATCTGCTCCCTGTATGCAGAGGGTTCCACCAATGGCTTCATCAGCACCTTGGGGTATGTCCATTTCACTGCCTGAATGTTAATTGTGTGGGCTGAAGTGCCGTTCCTCTTGAAGCTGAGCAAGCAGTGGAATCACACTAGTAGTGGCAACGGTTTTTAAGAAACCTTTTTTGGAACGTTTACTTCATTAAGACCCAAGTTTTGGTCCCATCAGGAAGATAATTTTATTTTTCTTTGCTCTTGTGAGAGAGGGATCCGTTTCCTCCATCGGTGAACGAGTGGGACTTGGTTGTTAGGGAGATAAATGGATGCCATTTTGCAGTTTATCCTCCAGAACAAAGCTGTTAAAACAGTGGGAGGACTTTGAAGTGGTGCTCTCGCCGTGACTGACCTCACTGATAGTGCTGGGGGTAAAGGAAATATGGGGGCGTCAAATTCACACTTAATGATAAAGTGTTTATGTTGTGAGTGTCGCAGAAGTGGCGGTGTGTGTGTGTGTGTGTGGGGGGGGGGGGGG
>CAAKHC010000571.1:24319-43742 GCA_901007825.1 Macroramphosus scolopax
GGGGGGAGGGGGTGGGGGGGGGGGGGGGGGGGGGGGGCAGAGACAGAAATGGAAACAGTGAGGTCGTGCTGTGCACTGTACTCAATGCTGATAGTGAAATTCTAGTTACAAGCTACCCACCCGCCCACACAGTCACAGCACTTTTTAATTATTTTCTGCCTTTAATTGTGCCTCACGTTTGGATGACAATAAAACCAGTGGTGATGTTCTGGAAATAAAGTGCATCTTGATCATGATAGTAATTAGACTCATTGCCCTTCGAACGAACATGACTAAAATAGCTGGCGCAAAAATGAATCACTGTTGTTGCATATAATCTGTCTCTCTCTCTCTCTCGAGCTAAATATAAATCAAACGATAAGAGAGAGAGATGTTTTGCAGATAGAGAACCACAAGATGATCATAAGAAGGTGTCGTATGCATCAGTAAATCTATCTGGATTATGAACTTAGGACCCCGCCTCCCCGATGCTCCTGAAACATGGAATGACCTACAGCAAAGACTGAGTCACTAGAGAGACATTGTGGCCTTTCCCGAGTTCCAGCGCTTCCCACGTCCACACAGACACGCACACACACATATTCATAAAACTGTCAAGCCAGTTTTGGCCTGGAGCTATCCTCTCCACGCATAACCACCAACTCAGCAGCATTCTTGAGATCATCTGCGCTGAGAGGAAGAAACTGTAGTGAGAGGAGATGAGCATTATGCGATCTCCAGCTAAGCTGTATTCCCAGTTCCTATACTGGGACTGGACAAAGAAAGGGTCTCAGAAAAATCACAATTCCATCTTAACACTCCTGGAAGTCTGCAGCTTTGTTCCTGGAGGTGCACAGACCGGAGGAGTGGATAGATCTGTTTGGATATCTGTAGACATTCCCGGCAGAAAGGCCTCAAATGGATGTGGGATTTGGCCGGTGTCCAGACAAGTGTTATTCTAAGCCAGTAAAAGCCTGTACTTGTCAACAGAATATCCAGTTTGCCCAAAAGTCATCTGCTACACAATTATTTCATTATTCTGTGGAGTGAGAGAGTAAACATGCTGCGACTGCATGAGGATGCTCAATGAACCAGCAGTTTTTGTTAGATGTTTACCAACTATCTTCAACACAGTACAAAACCATGATATTTAATGTATTCCTGGTTGCTACCATCCCAATGTTAACATGGTTTGATATCCACAGCTTGGTGGATGACCGCTGTGTCGTCCAACCTGATGCGGGGGACCTCAACAACCCTCCGAAGAAGTTCAGAGGTAAGAGGCACGGAGCGTCGACGTCCCTCGTCCTCCTGAGGCCTGACATCATACCTCTCACTGCTGTCTGTTTATACTGTGAGCGACGCTGCTGAATGTGTTATGCTGTGTTTCTTTGGTGACAGACACAATATCTCTGCCCACTGGACTTCAAACAGGGATACCTTTGACAGTGTTAATGGTGTGTGTGTGTGTGTGTGTGCGTGCATGTGTTTGCAGTCGTGTGTGCTCGCTTGCACACCTCGTCTGTGGAGGCAGATGGAGACTGATGTTGATGTGGTGGAAAGAAACGCACTTGAAAAGCTGCTTTCTAAACAAAACCTTTGAGATCCCTCTTTGGTTGAACCCGCTATTATTAGCCGCCATACAGGAAGTAGAACCCACGACCCCTGGTTCTCAGGCTGGAGGTTTATATCTCCAGGGAGAGGCCTGGCCCAACATCGTACAGAGAGTATGAGTGTATTTAAGGCTTTTGTTGTACAACTTGCAGGTTCTTTTGTCACCGGTAAATAAATCTGTGATGGAAATGTAGGATCTATTGAAGAGCCGGTTAAATAGATTTAAAAGGATGTCTTCTTAGTAATATGTTGTTTTACAATGACGTATCTAAAATGTAGCTTCAGAGTCCAGTCGTGATATTGAAGACAAAAGTTACCAAAATGGTCTCGATTCAAAGTCCATTGAATTTTGGCTCAGGAGTTTTCAGTCAGAACTCGTGATCATGACCAGCAGGTAGTTTTCCCAGGTGGCATGGAAGTGTAAATAAACAATATATTTTACAACACTGTCGAGGAACTTCGGTTTGCTGCCAGGAGTTAGATAAGATCATCCCGAGCTGGTGTCAATGAGGGTGATACACTTCAATGTGAATTCCACATGCTAGTTGACAAGCTTACCGGTAGCTTGAATATACCAGACGCTATGATCAGCAGTTGAACTGGTAGAGCCTCCTGCTCTCTTTAAGTCAACGCTGTGGCCTCTAATGGGTCTTAGACAAAACCCACGACGGTACCATGTCCCTCTAGAATTCAAGCAAAGCGTAACTAATGTGATTTTTTTCAATCATTATTTTAAGTCGTGTAAATTCAATTGTATTTATGTGGCCCAAAATCACAAGGTCTAACTGGGCTTTACAATCTGCACAGAGCGACACCCTCCGTCCTTTGACCCTCGATTACTTCAGGTTGATTCCAAAGCAAGTTGGACAGCCAACATTCCATGTCCACTTGCTCACACTTTTTATTTGGGATCCAATCTGCTGTCTCAAGAGAAGACTGCAGATTACAGTGTGTTTTGAGAGTAGAAGGCTTTGATCAGAGGAGTGTCCACTCCGCCTCGCTGTTAAGTGGGTCTCTGGTGACCCAGAACAGGTTATCTGCCACTAGAGACAATCACCATGACAAAAGCACTGCCGACCGATACCGCCACTCCTGCAGCAACATGAATAACATGTCTATACATTTTATCTCATTGTAGTCATTGTTCTCATCTGTGCCTGCTGGCTCTGTAATAAGAAAATTGATGTATGAAGTCCGTATCTACGTCAGGGAACCAGAGAGATTCAACGCCGTCTTTCCACACCATTTGAAGAGTTCATTAGAATTCTTATCCTCAGTGTTTTTGGCAGATTGCGGAGAGGCGGCTGCCTATAGGCTCATCTCCACAGAAGGCTGTTACTATTCACTTCTCCTCATTTAATCTTCTCTCCTCCCACACTTCCTTCTCCATTGACTGATGAAGTCAAGTCGGGGGCTCGAGACACCTTGTGTAATAACATCTGTGTTTCTGTAACACACTTGCACATGAACTATGAGTGGGGATGAAGTGGCTTCGGTCACTCCTCCACTCATGTCAGCTGGTCTTGATCAGAAGAGGCCTTCATGTCACTGGGAGACGTGTCTGGATGTCTAGCAGAAGGCTGAACGATGCATCCATGGACACTATAGGATCATATGGAAAAGGCAGCTGAAGGAGGGGGGGAAGTACATCTATCATGACCCCAGCTAATAACAGTACATCCATCTCTATTGGTGCCCCATAATGCTGTATTTACTGAGAACAGCTGTGATGTCTGTGGTTCTGGAGGAGCTTCCCAAGGTCTGAGGAAACAACCCCGGTCACATCGTTTGGGGCAGCTTGAGCTTGGAGCCTACAAGTAAACTCTTTTCATGGCCGCACTTGACTTGAGGAAAAAGGAAATGCAGAGATGAAGATTCATGGGTTAAAAACGTACTGTTAAATAAACCTTGTCAGCAATACAGTGAAGTCAAAATAAAATCAACCACTAAACAGAAGCTGCAAAGCTAAAAGTTTTTGGAGCTGCTTTCAGTTTCTTTCTGTGTATGTGACACATAACTGAGAAGACAGGACTTTTTGTGTCATATTAATAAATCTATTTGCATTTCATGCATTATATATAAAGCAGACCTCTAATGACAATGTGCAACAACAGAATTAAACATTTATCCTTAATTTACCCGCTGAGCAATGGAAACACATTACACATACAAAACTATACGTCAGTACAGATGAGCTGAATTATTACCTTGTTAGTCTTACAACATCAAAACCAAAAGATAACCAACATCTCATCACGCTGAACTGATGCTAAACTACATAACAGACAAATGAGACGAATAATCTTGATTTATTCTCTATCTCAGTATCATAAATCAAGCGTTGTGCTGTGTCAGAGCCTCGTTTACTTCCAATTATTGTGTTACTTACTTAGGAAAGACTAGATAATCCTCGGGCAGAGTATCACCTTATTAAACATAATAAGAAGCTGTTTAAACATCCACACACCGTCTGGCTGTGTGCACTCTCCTATCTCTATATCTATTTTTTACCCCCAAAACTTCTAATTCAAGTCCTCCGGTGACCTATGGCAGAGCAGACTCTGTCCCGCCTCATTTGGAGAGCTTCTTGGCTGTCTGAAAGCAGTGTTTCTCCTCACAGGACGCCATGAGGGCGCAGGGCCAGACTAACCATGTCCACTGGGTCTTGTACTGTCACTGCTGAGGTATGCTTAACATTTCCTCCTAATGTAAACGCACACAATCGCACTCTCACTCATGCAGCCTGGAAGCAAGCGTGCACTACGACATCAGGACTCAGCAGTCTGGATCTGAATTTCAGCCGGATTCTGCAGAGTTCAGCAGAGCACAGTGATGGGATGATGAACAGTTTGTAGTAGCTGTGAAAGAAGTTCACGCCTCACTCAGTTACTTTGATGTTTTGCTTATATTGTCTCACTGGAAGTTGCTACTATGTGAAGTCTTTTCGTTGTGTGTAAGTCCAACATGACATTAATGCTGCTCACAGATTCCCTTACTGGTGTGATACATCTGTGAAACGCCAATAGTGGCGAATAGAAGTGGAAATGTTAAACTATCACTTTTTGATCATAATCGATATCAGCATAGAAATCTGAGACATAAAATAACCGCCCGTGTGTCTCTTACTGAATCCAGAGATGTTGGAACAACGAGAGCTGTGTTGTTCCTCATTAGTCTGACTTCTGCACAGCCAAATGAGGATCATGTGAACCTCACCGAGGTGGAGAGCGTCTCCTTGTTTTGGCTTCACACGTCTCCAGCTCTCTGCTTTTCCTCATCCAATTTAATGTCTCATCTCCTGTCTTAATTTCCTCAAACACCTTTTTTTTCATGCATCTCGTAAATCCCCAACAATCTTTGGAGCATTAACAACCATCTATCTGTTGTTGCGTGCTTGCCAACCCGAATCACCGCTGCTGTCGGGGACACACTGCAGGCGAGCTGGGTGGTTAATCACCAGAAACACTTCTGTCTTCAGTCCCTCCCTCGGCTAATAACCACATACGCTCTGTTCCTTTTCAGTCTACTGAGAGAGGAGACAGTCAAGGAGCTGTTGTCAGTCATTTATTGTCTTGGATGCACTGCAGATGATGAGTTGCTTCCTCTATCTCTTACAGGATAAGAACTCTGGAGGGAATAGCAGTTTATTTAACCCAGATCATTGAGGAAATTGTTGATTCAACACAGAGTAGAAGTCTGATGCAATGTGTGTCTCTGGGTCCTCGGCCAGATGACGATGATGATGATGATGAGGATGATGATGATGATGATGATGATGATGATGATGATGATGATGATGATGATGAGCTCAGACCTTACAGAGGCACAAGCTGGCCTCCAGTCCTGATGACTTCTTGTGGTCTTGCCCTGGCAGGATGTTTGACATGGTTGCAGACAAAAAGAGCTGAAGTGCAAATTTAAATGTCAAAGTTTTTCTAAGTTCTGCAGCATTGTTTCTTCACTGATCATTCAGTTTGGAGCACGAGGCCAACCCTCTCCATCTTATTGTTATTGCTTACTTACGGTGTCAAAGTATCTCTGATAAAACGTCTCTGTAGACTTTATAGTCTTTCAGTAGTTTGTTGCGCAAGCATCTCCAACCAGACCCTCTTAGATTCTTTATTAGCTTTTTCGTGAACTCTACAAATGAAAACAGCTTCTGCTGGTGATCTCTTGGACTCGTCCGTGTTCCTTTGACTTGGTTCCATCGAGCTGCAGCACATCAACATCTGAGTTCTCCATGATGTTCTTGTGTTTCAAGTACATGGTTTATTTCTCATATTTAGAACATCTTTATCCTACTTTCTTTAATTATTTAAGCTGTATAATTGCATGTTTAATGACGTTATGAACTAGATAATCAAGTGCTAATAAAGTTACGAGGTGTGGATCCCGTAAAGTACAATCTTTTTCTAAATTGCAAGAATGTTAATGAATTCTTGAGATATCTGCCATCTGGACTGGTTCCACCGGTTCTCCTGCCCGGTGACCCTCGAAGGAATTCTAAGCCCAGGTTTCCGTGTGTTTGCTCTCCATTGTTGACTGTGATTAAAGACAAGCCTTCGTTACGGGCGGATCATCTGCCACACACGGCACTCCGATTTCAAGCTGTGATTGTGTGTTTAGAGTCAAATCTGTCAGATCGGACGTGTTAATGACACACACTGACCAAAAAACACAAAGCAGAACAGTAGAAACTGTAGAGGATGATCGTCCGTGGTTGGGGTCAGACACTCAGGAGCCTCCAGTGTGGGTATGTGCTCTTCGTCTGGCTCTTGTGCCACTTTGATCCACATCCAAGGAGAATTTTAACGGCCGTTTCATCTACTTAGGTGATCGTAAGTTCGCTGCACGTAATGCCAAACCACATGTGCACCTCTCTAGCTTCAGTTCTCCTCTGACTTGCCCGTCGTGGTTTCACATTCTTTCACTCTCTTCCTGTCTTCCTCATTTCTCTGTCACTTCCTTCTCTTTGTTTTTCTAACAGTCTTCTGGGTCAAACTAAAGTAAACTACATCTTACTGGGCTGAGGGAGGCAAGGAGACGATTTGGAGGACCATAAACTCTGTGTCAAATGGTTGGAGGAATTCAGAAAGTAGAGGGAGGGATGAAAGAATATTGAGGGGGGGAAGATAGGGATTCCCCACCCTCTTCTTTCTCCCTCTGTCATCCCACTCCCCTTCTCTTGGTTGGCCTTATTTGGTCATGTTACTGCGACTGTAGCTGGAGGGGAGAGAGAGAGGGAGAATGGGAGAAGGATGGACAGATGCCCTTTCCTCCTCTTTGTGTCTTAGAATATCAGCCTTCGGTGTGATGAGATGTGAAGTCAGAGGAACGACGAGGCCGAAACCTTAATACATCTGAGTAACTGCGAGAGTTTGAGAGCTTCACCAGCCGCCGTTGTTGTGCAGCTTGTTACAGAAGAGGAACTCTTCTGGGACAGAAGAGGAACTGTGTTCTGCTTAACTGTATCCGCATGCAAATCAAAGTTTCCCTCCCAGCTACAGTATCTATGAAAATGAGTTCACAGACGACAGCATCACACTTGCTGTGGATATAAACTCTGACTGACCACATTATTCATCAGTGAGTCACAACGCTTGTGGTCGAACGACACTGGTTTGTCAGCCGCTGATGATGACGATATTTTGACAGCGTGGAGACTGATGGCCGATATGTATAAAAAAGTGGCTGCATATAAATGAACATTCATGCAACACTAAACATGACGCTTTGTCTGTTTGCTAACGTGCATTCAAAGGCAATGATCAGCTACATGCATTTCCATCGGTATTAAGATGAATAAAGTTTGTAAAATAAATGCATGAATGAAGATAAAGGTCAGGTGTGCTCAACAGTATTTATCTGCAGGTAGTAGATAAAGATTTATTTTGTATCAGTAAATAAAGGCAATTAGAGTGCAGAGTAGAGAAATATTCTGCAAAGGTATTTATGTAAAATAAAAGTGGAATATTGGCCAGAATAATCCGTCTATCACTGCACAAGTCACACCGAGAAGTCACTGAGCACAGACACTGGGTGTCTAACACGGGGTGTGACCACATATTACTGAGTATGGCCATGCGTTCACACACACATACACACACACATACACACACATGCACACACACATGCACACACACATGCACACTCTCCTTGAAGCAGACGAAACCCCTTTGATCTCAGTTGTGGATGTGTTTGATGTAGACACACACCTTTTCTTTTTGTGCTGCCATTATGTTTAAAAACCTCCCACTTTTTGTCTCTGTCCAGTGATGTATTTTCCTCTTTCTTATTCCGTGATGCAGATATACGCTTTGTTTTATCAATACATTTTCAAAGTCTGATTTTTCCTATTTATGACTTTGTATTAATCTCTGTAAATGTTTGTCTAGCGACCCTCATCTCCTTCTCTGTGCTGCCCTGCATCTCTCTGTGCTGTATCTCCTACATGTGTGTCTCCATTAAATCTCTCCCCGTCTGTGTGTGTGTGTGTGTGTGTGTGTGTGTGTGTTTGTGTGTAGACTGCCTCTTCAGACTGTGTCCTATGAACCGCTACTCGGCCCAGAAGCAGTTCTGGAAAGCAGCGAAGCCTGGAGGGAACACGGACACGGTGCTCCTCAACAAGCTCCATGTAAGTCAGGTGACAACATGTTCCCCTCCCAGCCGTCACCACAGACCAGAGCGACACACAGTCACCTGTCCACACGGCTCACATGCTGAAAAAAAGAGTTTCAGAAACCCTTTCAGACGTATTTTAATTCCATTTTCAGATTCGGCAGAGAGATGAAGTTGAAACTCAGTGAAGTTATAGAGCTTCATTGTTACACACTGACCACAGTTTAAGAACCGTTTTCAAAGAGATTGTGTTAAATTGCTGATGTAGAATTACTGAGGTAGAATTTGAAATGCCTTTTAAGGACATTGTGTAAAAGCCTCCACTCCCACTGCCCTACCTTTTCCCCTCTACATTCTCTTTTCTCTTTTTCTGCAGGAATACAACACCATTTAAAGCAATCTGCTATCTGACCACACAGTCATAAAGATTGTAATCTCTCCTGTGTTTCCATGGAGATGTGAGTCATAGTTGTCGGTTAAACCCCCCTGATGGGGTGTGGATTTTTTTGGATAAGAACCTTTTTGCCACTGGATGTACTACTGTAATCATGTAATTCATTGTATTAATGAAGTAGAGAACGTGGTCCGATGGGATCACAGCATCTGAACACCAGTCCACATGTTGACGTGCAGTCCCGGGAAGTACTCAGTAGTCATTACTACACGATTACACGAGTACTCAGTAGTTGTCACTACATCTTAAACGGTTGTGAATCCATCACAGTGAAAACTTTGTCGTCACGCCTGGTGAAAATATTTCAGTTAGTAGTTTTTGACTTGACGCCCGCTCTTTTCTCTCTCCTGCCTCCCAGCATGCAGCTGACTTGGAGAAGAAGCAAAATGACTCTGAAAACAGAAAGCTACTCGGGACGGTGATTCAGTACGGAAATGTTATCCAGGTTTGTTCTTCCCGACTTGTAAACGTTCGGATTAACTGTCTTGGCTCCACGTTTCGAATTTCAAATCAGTGCGACTGCTATAAAGTAGATCTCTTACCTGTCAGATTGTATTTGCTTTATTAAACATCTCTAATTTCCGTGATGTTATAAACTTTCATCTTCTACGCATGCAAAACTCCCTCCTCAACTGGTATTTCAGCATCCTGAAATTGTGTTTCTTACACTGTGTATTGTTTCTGCTCAGCTGCTCCACCTGAAGAGCAACAAATACCTGACGGTGAACAAGCGTCTGCCCGCTCTGTTGGAGAAGAACGCCATGAGGGTGATGTTGGACACCGCTGGAAATGAAGGTTCCTGGTTCTACATCCAGCCCTTCTACAAGCTACGCTCCATCGGGGACAGCGTGAGTCATCATATTCAAGGAGGGAAAGATAATCTGATCACATCCGTCTCTGGATCGAACCTGTGCCAACGCCCGGTTGGATCTTACCTGATCGCTAATCTCTTGTTGGCACCAGCTGCTCTCACCTGCAGCATGAAGTTGTGGGCTGCTCACCAAGGACATAATAAACCGAGGCAGAGACCCGGCTGCTCTGCTAAGCTCCTCAAAGCCGTTTGAGCGATGGCACCAGGCCTGCGCAGCCGGCCGTGAATGAGCTCCGTGGAGAGCTCATTGTGAAGAAGTAATTGTATTTTGAGTGAATTGTGTCATCAATGTCAGTAAATTCCAGAACAATTAAACAGTAAAATAAAGTACACAGTGCAAGTCCTGCCCAGACTAAGCTGCTGAAATGAGCTGAGGAGTTGGTGGACGTCATGACCCCGGTAGCTTCCCACATTCTTCCCACCATCTCTCTTCCTGCTGTAGGAATAACATGCACAACCGTTGTTTGTTTATGTTCCACATACATGTCTTTATCTGTCGTATGTGTGTGTGTGTGACGGCAGGTGGTGATTGGTGACAAAGTTGTCCTGAACCCCGTGAATGCTGGTCAGCCGCTCCATGCCAGCACACACCAGCTAGTGGATAATCCAGGATGCAATGAGGTCTGTGTGAGCATCATCTGATGTTTCTGTGGGGGCGCGTAGAATCAACTTTTGACTATCAACGTCTCCTTTATTATTAGTTATCTGTCAGGTGATTTTACCTGCAGTCACGTCAAACTCTATCTTTCTGTTGTTTCTCAGGTGAACTCCGTCAACTGTAACACCAGCTGGAAGATCGTCTTGTTCATGAAATGGGGCGACAATCAAGAAATCATCCTGAAAGGGGTTTGTGCAGCGGCTGCAAGACGGAAAACTCATTTCTCTGTTTTTATGAAGACTGTGAACACATCATATATGTAAAAGAAAATATCTATTTATCAGCACATATAGAGAAAAGCCAGAGAGGACGGGGAACATTATATGTAACACTGGTGGCAGCCAGCAGGCTCGTTCTGGGCCTCTGCTAAGTCAGCTAGATTCAGCTCTGCCTGTATTATTTTGGAGAAGTTTCACTTATTTATTCATCTTGTTCACACTCTCTCTCTATGAGGATGTCTTTGTTCTACCTGTATCAGCACATGCTAGCATGTGACCTCACCACCAACACTGAGAGCTGATTAAACCTGTGTTAGGAAACTGGTGTCAGTCCACATTGGCTTCAAACAGGGTCGACACAGACCTGATGTGTTCTGTAAATACCAATCAGACCGGCTTCTTATGCATCTTGTGGGAAACATGCTATATATATACACAACTATACTCTTTTCTTATTTTGCTCCACACTAATTATTTTTACGGTTGAGCTCAGTATTTTGAACAGTAACAAACGCTGTGTTCTTCCTTCCTCCAGGGGGATGTGGTTCGCTTATTTCATGCAGAGCAGGAGAAATTTCTCACATGTGATGATCACAGGAAAAAACAATATGTTTTTCTTCGCACTACTGGACGGCAGTCGGCTACCTCAGCAACCAGCAGCAAAGCCCTATGGGAGATAGAGGTGAGGGGGGGGACTTGTTTTAGAGGAGGTCTGCTGGTTGTGGTGTATTTACTGTGAAGTGTAGCGGAAAATATACAGCAAGGCTGCAAAATATGTGTGCCGGTTCTTTACGTCAGCACCTGTTTAATGAACCACATGTGTTGTGTAACGTGTTACTGCTGCGTCCTCTGGTATCAGGTTGTGCAGCACGATCCATGTCGAGGGGGGGCAGGCTACTGGAACAGTCTGTTCAGGTTCAAACATCTGGCCACTGGACATTACCTGGCTGCAGAGGTCAGTCCGACTGCTTTAGCAGCTTTGTCATCAAACATCTCATTCAGTTTCACCAAATCAATAAGCTGTGTAGTGACATACAGTACGTTGATAATATTTATCTCTGGCAAGGAGATTATGTTTCTGCTGGCGTTGGTTTGTCCAACTTGCTGGACGATTTTCACACTGTTGAAGGGGTGAAGCACAAGCCCAGAAATGACCGATTCGATTTTTGGGCAGGTCGGTTCGACCAAGAAGACAAACAGTATCCCAAACTGTGTTTGGACTCAGGGTTTCTAATTCCAGGTGGTGAACCACTTTTGTATATCTGCAGGTGAATCCAGAGTATGAAGAGGAGTGTCTGGAGTCCCGATCCTCAGTAAGTGCCCTTTTCAGGTAGGTAATCAGGTGTTTGCAGAATGAGGAGGTCCTACACATCGGTGACCAGCAGGTGGCAGCATTCCACCGCGAACACAGCTCTCTGTGCTTCACTGAACTGGATGTGACTGCCAACGTGAGGCTGATCACATGTGCTCTCAGCAGGTCTGCTCCTCAGACCTCAGACCACCGCCTCCCTACCACAGTAGAAAAAAAACAAATATCAGCAGCTTAACAACAAGAATACAGCTAAAGGAGCTGAACTACAGCAGAGGCAAACATCCTTGACTAAAACATTTCTACTTCCCTGTGACAAGTCTAGAAATAATCTTCGCCTTATCTACTGCTTTTCTTTTTGACCTGCACACTCAGTTCCTTGAACTCTTCCCACGATAATAGTTGAGAAACGGTCCTATCCCGACCCACACATGTCAGATAATGTGAGTCGAAACATGAACGTGTGTGTGTGCTCCTAAGATGGACATTTGTTCAACTGCTGGTGATCACTTTGCAATCTGTGTTTTGACCTTCCCTTCCAGCTTGACTCAGAGCAAGAAGCCTTGCGGGCCCGTTTGAGAAACGTACAGGATAAAGTCATGTACACACTCGTGTCAGTTCCTGATGGAAATGACATCTCTTCCATATTTGAGCTCGACCCAACCACATTAAGAGGGGGGGACTCTCTAGTGCCAAGGTAGGAAGCCGAGAACCCTGCTCAGTGTTGTGGTAGATAGAACGTTGGAGAGGTAAAGGATCTCTTCTTGGTCTGTGTCTCTTTCCAGTGAAAAACACACAGCAGACATATTGAACATCCACTGTGAATTAAAGCACCTTAATATAGTTGCCAAACATTAAACAAGTGTATGTTTGTGTTGACGGTTGTTAACATGAGAGAGTTCGGGACTTCTCATTACATTAAACTGTGTCTTGCTCTTATGTGTGCAAATGTGTTCATGCATGTTCATGGTAAAGATGGTTGTCTTTAGTGTTTGTGACGAAAGCATGTTTGAATCGCAGTGTTTCACTAGAATCGAGGGATGTGCCGTATCATCCCGCTCATGTTAGTTCATCTATAACTCCTAACATGCTACAACATTCATATCATGATAGGGTCAACTTACTGTTGTTGTTTACAAGCCAAAGCAACATTTTTGCAACAATATTGTGACGTTAATCCTCACACATTGAACGTGAATTTTCAGGTTTCAGCTTGTTATTTGTACAGGAACGTGCAAAAATGAATAAAAATCTGAAAATGTGTTTGTAGGAACTCGTACGTGCGGCTCCGACACCTGTGCACCAACACATGGGTTCACAGCACCAACCAACCCATCGACAAGGAGGAGGAAAAACCTGTTATGTTGCGTGTAAGTGACAGTTTAGTGCACTCGTATGTTAACAAAGAGTCGCTGGTGATACAAATTCCGGCTGACAAAAACCCAAAGACTCTGAATAATATCCCCTCAGCCGTCCTCGCGGTTCAGTTATGAAACAGTTTTTTTTTTGTATTTCCATCATCAACCTTCACAGTATTTTATTTTAAGCATCTGTTGGCTCTTGTGAAGTGCAACATTTGTCAACGAGTTCATCGGGAGCATGCAAAGTAGCGCCTGAAACAAACACCCTAGTGTCCCACAGGCCAGTCCTAAACACTCAGACACATCTCATGAATGACATTTCTCTTCCGATGACAGATTGGCACCTCGGCACTGAAAGAGGACAAGGAGGCTTTTGCGATTGTTCCCGTCTCCCCGGCTGAAGTGAGAGACCTTGACTTCGCCAATGATGCCAGTAAAGTTCTGGCCTCCATTGCTGGGAAGCTGGAAAAAGGCACGATCACACAGAATGAGAGGAGGTAGAAGAAATAGTGATGGAGTGTATAATTATAGCAGTGCAAGATTGTACATTTCTAAACCACTATCGTCATGTCTCATGTCTTTTTCCTGTTTTTCTTTTCTTGCATGGACAACCAGAGCTGTTACTAAGCTTCTGGAAGATCTGGTGTTCTTTGTTGTCGACATTCCCAACAACGGACAGGATGTTCTGGAGATCATGGTCAACAAACCAAACCGGGAGAGGCAGAAGCTCATGAGAGAGCAGAATATTCTGAAGCAGGTACCGACTCGACCGATCACACAAACGTTGGGGATCTACTGACTGAGCTTCCCTTTACTTCCTCTTCCAATTCTTATTATTGCATGATGGTCAGGACTCGTATAATATTGTTACACGTCATCGCTGTGTTCAGATCTTCAAGCTGCTTCAGGCTCCCTTCACGGACAGCGGGGACGGGCCCATGCTGCGGCTGGAGGAGCTCGCCGACCAGCGCCACGCCCCGTTCAGACACATCTGCCGCCTCTGTTACCGCGTTTTGCGTCACTCCCAGCAGGACTACCGCAAGAACCAGGTAGAGTTTTGACAGTCCTCACGAGCAGCGGCCTTGCATAAGTTGTGTACTCGCAGCTGCAGTTTAATCAAACAGTTACTGATAGTGACCTTTTCTCCGTAGCAGCACTGATGTGATTATCAGAACAAAGCATGTCCTGAATCTGAGATCTGCAAATAGATTGTTCTGTCATGCCACAAGTGTTCTGCTATAGAAATATGCAGTAGAACAGCCACCAGCTCATGATATAACAAATCCTTGGAATTTGAAATCAGTTATTCTCTTCTTCTTAGAACAGTGAACTCCTCATTTAGTTACGTTTCATTGGGTTAAATGAGGGGGGGGAGGCGGGTCTGGTGAACATGCTGTGTTTTACATCAAATGAGACCTTTGATTTTAACCTCTAAGTAACAGATATGGACATTTCTCCCAGTGACCCTGTGCTGTCTTGTCTTGGTTTGGTAGGAGTACATCGCCAAACAGTTTCGCTTCATGCAGAAGCAGATTGGCTATGATGTTCTGGCGGAGGACACGATCACGGCTCTGCTCCACAACAACCGCAAGCTGCTCGAGAAACACATCACTGCTGCAGAGATTGACACGTTTGTCAGTCTGGTCCGCAAGAACCGTGAGCCCAGGTTGGTGAACGTGTCTGTACGCCAGAAACATGGCGATCTACCCGGCAACAGATGGAGTCAAAGATCAAATCCTTTTGCAAAAGAATGTGTTAATAAGATTCTGAATATCCTGCTCGTTATCCGCATGTCCCGATCACACGGTGGCTCGTTTAAATGCAACGCACTGAATCATTTTACTATGCAAACAGGGCACACACTGTACACACGCTAACAGACGGCTACGGAAAACACAGGTCATGCAGGACGGCCGATGGGACATTTAATAAGTGTGTCTTTACTGAGCTTTGAAGTTTCTGTGTCTAAAGACAGTTGATGGACAGACTGATTCAGAAGTCGTAGGACATTGCAAACATTTCATGGCCCATTTTCACACTGGGAGGACGTCTCTGCAGGCTGCCACAAGTCTGAGTTGATCTTCGCTGATCTTATCGTCTTTTACAAAGCATCATGGGTGATTGATGTTGTATATCTTGTATGTTTGGTGTTTGTGTGTGTGTGTGTTTGTGTGTGTCCAGGTTCCTGGACTACCTGTCAGACTTGTGCGTGTCAATGAATAAGTCCATCCCTGTGACACAGGAGCTCATTTGTAACGCAGTGCTGGATGCAGCTAATGCCGACATCCTAATTGAAACTAAGTAAGTCCTCTCTCCTCTTCCTCTTTCCGTCTTCTTCCCCTCAATGTGCTTATTTGCAACACGTAACATCTACACATGCTGTAAAGTATCGTTAAGTTCTCTTAAGGCCCAAAGCAAATAATGGCCTAATCATTAAGTGGATGTAACAGTGATGAAGGAAAGTTTTTTTTCATTGTTTTATTTTCCCTTATCTCATCACCCCCCTTCCCACTGCAGACTGGTGCTGTCCAGGTTTGAGATTGAGGGAGAGTCCCTTGGGGATAACTCTGTGGAGTCTGAGGAGGATGAGGAGGAGGTGTGGTTGTTCTGGAAGGATAGCAATAAAGAGATCCGCAGTAAAAGCATCAGGGAGCTGGCCCAGGATGCCAAGGAGGGTCAGAAGGAGGACCAGGAGGTGATCAGCTACTACAGGTGGTTATTGGACCTTTTTGTCCCATGTAATTGATTGAATTGAGCTGACATCAGGTCACATATCAGAAATAGGTCACCTCAAGTGAAAGTGAAAACTAGTTTGATTTGTGTTGACTCCATGTGTTGGTGTCTGCTTCCCCAGGTACCAACTGAACCTGTTTGCCAGGATGTGTCTGGACCGGCAGTACCTGGCCATCAACAAGATCTCCGGCCAGCTGGATGTGGACTTGATCTTGCGATGCATGTCGGATGAAGACCTGCCCTACGATCTGCGAGCCTCGTTCTGCCGCATGATGCTGCACATGCACGTGGATCGTGACCCTCAGGAACAAGTTACACCTGTGAAATACGCACGACTGTGGTCCGAGATCCCCTCGGAAATCGCCATTGACGAGTGAGTTAATGCACGAAGAATCATATTCTTCTTAAATGAAAATAATGTTTTGCTAATGATTTGTCCTTTTTTGTTTTGTCTGTAGTTACGACAATGATGGAACATCCAAAGATGAAATTAAAGAGCGATTCTCCCAGACTATGGAGTTTGTGGAGAACTACCTGAGAGATGTGGTCTGTCAGAGCTTCCCTTTCGCAGATAAAGAGAAGAACAAGCTGACCTTTGAGGTGAGCCCGACATGTTTGGGATGTCGTGTATAATCCCAGTCCCATCACACACAACGGTTAAACCACAAAACCTGCTTAATACCTCTTCTCTGTTTAGGTAGTGAATCTGTCCAGGAATCTGATATATTTTGGCTTCTACACCTTCAGTGACCTACTGAGACTAACCAAGATCCTGCTGGCTATTCTAGACTGTGTCCATGTGAACACAATTTTCCCTTTCAACAAGATGGACAAAGAAGATGAGAGCAAAGGTATGAACGCGCTGCCATGGACGTGAGGCTCTTCTGAGGGTGTGTGTGTGTGTGTGTAATGTGTAATCTGTGGGTCCAGGCAGTAATGTGATGAGGTCCATTCACGGCGTCGGGGAGCTCATGTCCCAAGTAGTCCTGAGAGGAGGCGGCTTCCTTCCTACGACTTCGAACAGCGTCTCCACTGGAGACACGGCCAAGACTCAGACGGAACCAGAGAAACAAGACATACTGGTCATGGACACGAAGCTAAAGATTATTGAGATCCTGCAGGTGAAGGACGAACAACGGCCTCATTAATTCAAACGCATCAAATACGAACAGTATGTGTGACATTGTGGATCCATTCTCTGCCCCGTGCTACAGTTCATCTTAAATGTCCGCCTGGACTACAGGATCTCCTGTCTGCTGTCCATCTTTAAGAGAGAGTTTGATGAGAGCAACTCTCAGAGTGAATTATCTATAACTGGAGCAGTGGACGGTCCAAACAACATGCCAGGTCAGGTTCTCCTATGGTTCTGTCTAACAGAGGAGACGCTGCGGCCGATGATTTGACAATACTTTTGTGATTACAGGGGCGTTGGATTTTGAGCACATAGAAGCGCAGGCAGAGGGAATATTTGGTGGAAGGTAATCACGGTTTGAATGCAGAGGAAGTCTAAAAAAAATGCAAAGTAGGTTGTGTTTTCATTTAAGTAAGTGTTCTGTGTGTGTCTAGTGAAGAGAACACCCCGTTGGACTTGGATGATCATGGTGGCCGTACCTTCTTGAGGGTCCTTCTCCACTTAACCATGCATGACTATCCCCCTCTGGTGTCCAGAGCCCTCCACCTGCTGTTCAGGCACTTCAGTCAAAGGCAGGAGGTCCTGCAGGCCTTTAAGCAGGTTTGCTACAGCTACAGCAGCAGCATCAATATTCCACTCTAGTTGGTTTGCCTCATACACCATGTCGACTTCCCCTGTGTATGTGTTAACAGGTCCAGCTGCTGGTCACCAGCCAAGATGTGGAAAATTACAAGCAGATTAAGTCCGACCTGGACCAGCTGCGCTCCATCGTAGAGAAGTCTGAGCTCTGGGTGTACAAGAGGCAGGGGCCAGATGAGGGCCTGGATGCAGGAGAGAGGCTCTCCACGGAGCCGGTGCATAAAAAGGTGCAGTATACTCAGTGCATCCAGTGAACCAAAAGGAAACACTGAAAAAACAGCTACAACAACCGGTGCAAAGCAACACAAAGTGCATGTCAGGTGTCATGTTGTTGAAAGAGCAAATACGTATGTACCCATCTGAGTGTGGGTGTGTTGGTTTTCAAATCAGGTGGAGTCAGGCGCATTGCTGGCTCAGACCTGTCTTAATGCAGCGTTCAGAGTTTGCACCGTTGACCAGCAAAGTCAACGGAGCAGAATTGTGCTATTTAAAGGGCACATTACCATCACCCTGACTGCACCTGCACCATCCAATACAGACCAGGGACTCAAGATAGTGCCTTGCTCTCTAACTCCCTCATGCACTCTGTAGGGGGACCCTGGAGGCACAGACAAACCAAAGAAAGCAGAAAGCACCAGCAGTTACAACTACAGGGTGGTGAAAGAGGTAACTGCCTTCCGAGTCTAACCTGACGATGTAGCAAATGTTGATGCAGAACCGCAGAGACATTTTGTCGATACAGATCGACCCTCTCTTTCCTCGCCTCTCTATCAGATCCTGCTGCGGCTCAGCCGGCTTTGTGTCCAAGAGGGTCTGACGGGTAAAAAGAGCAAGAAACAGCAGCAGAGGCTCCTGCGGAACATGGGGGCTCATGCGGTGGTCCTTGAGCTCCTGCAGATCCCATTCGAGAAGGTATCAGTGTCATTTGATAAGAAGCGTCTGTCCAGCTGTACGAGTGGACAAACTCTCACGTGAGCCATTTTTTTCCTTTTTAGGGGGAAGACTTGCGTATGCAGGACATCATGAAGTTAGCTCATCAGTTCCTACAAAACTTCTGTGCAGGAAACCAGCAGAACCAAGCTCTGCTTCACAAGCACGTCAATCTGTTCCTCAACCCAGGGGTGAGCGGTCCACGCACCACTCAACACCTCTAAGTGTGCAAAGTCACTGGTTTTGATTTCAACCACTCTCTCCTGGTGCCCTTTTTTCAGATATTGGAAGCCATCACCATGCAGCATATCTTCATGAACAACTTCCAGCTGTGCAGTGAGATCAACGAGCGTGTGGTTCAACACTTTGTCCACTGCATTGAAACGCACGGCCGCAACGTCCAGTACCTCAAGTTCTTACAGACGATCGTTAAAGCAGAGAATAAGTTCATCAAGAAGTGTCAGGACATCGTCATGGCAGAGGTCCGGCCCTGTCGACGCTCTCATCATCACCGCCCGTCCCGTGTTTGCTCTATATCTTTGACCTGGTGTATATTTGTGTCCTTCTATAGTTGGTGAACGCAGGCGAAGACGTTCTGGTCTTCTATAACGACCGCGCCTCCTTCCAGACACTCGTCCAGATGATGCGATCAGAGCGGGATCGTATGGACGAGAACAGTCCTCTGATGTACCACATCCACCTGGTGGAGCTGTTGGCTGTCTGCACCGAGGGCAAGAACGTCTACACAGAGATCAAATGTAACTCCCTGCTGCCCCTGGATGACATCGTGCGGGTGGTGACCCACGAGGACTGCATTCCTGAGGTGAGACATGCCGAGGACTTGGTAGCTACCAGATAATGTGTCTTTAGATACAGAGGCTCAATTTGAAGCATTATAGATGATCTA
>CAAKHC010000574.1:3779-14620 GCA_901007825.1 Macroramphosus scolopax
GCTTCTTCTTCTTCTTCTTCTTCTTCTTCTTCTTCTTCTTCTTATTATTATTATTATTATTATTTATTTATTTATTTATTTTTTTGATTCGTCACACATGCATCACCTCAGTGTTTCTGACGGGCCGTCACTGTCGTCATGTCGTAGAATAAAAGAGTTCATGTTTGTGAAAAGAATATTTCAACTGATGAGCTAAAGAGAAGATACATGTAGGACACACACACACAGACACACACACAGACACACACACACACACACACACACACACACACACACACACACACACACACACACACACACACACACACACACACACACACACACACACACACACACACACAGGAAGAGTGGTGAATGATTAACACTGAGTAGACAGAGGCCAGGACCTCCACCCAGGGTGTCGCAGATAACGAACATTCCTTTGGTCTCATGTGATATTTCCCAGTCAGAACACCTTGGGATTGTTTTCTCCTCAAGTATGGGAGTCTTTTTTAGGATTATCATCTCTTGTTGTACGTTCACTTCAATGTCTTCCAGTAGAAATGAATGACTACATCATGCATGTTGCAACTAGTTTATTGCATCTGAAGAAAATGATTGTGAAATGGCAGTTGCAATCAATCATCCCTCCCTCAGAAGAAACACCCACTTCTGAAGATATATTTGGATAACAACATTTTACTTCTCCATAGATCAAAACAATCTGTTTATCACTGTCTCCATATTTGACAAGGCAGATTACTGTGAGATATTTAATATGTTTAGTTCTTAGCTTCATTTTAGGTCTTGCTCTCAGAGACGAGGCGAAAGGTCCTTGCCAGATTACTTTCACTTTAGCATTGCTGCCATAATGCAGAGCCCAGTCATAATACCAAAGAGGACATGAGGGTGTGCGTGTGTAGATGAAGGCTGTGAGTCTCCTGTGTGTAACAAGAGTTGTCTACTCAACCCCGCCCAGTAGCTGACCTTGAAACAAGTACATTCCCCTGTGCAAGTGTACCTCCACGCTCAAACTCAGAGCCTTCATTGCTCACTGAAACTGAGGTCTTTGCAGGGGATATCTTTAAACAGTGCATTCATCTCTTTCCAAACTGGGTCCTGGATAGAACAAATCGGCACAAATCAAGAGATAAAATCCCCTTTTTCTCATCGTTATTCTCATTGTTATTTAAAGAGCCCAATTAGCTTAGCGTATTAGCTTCATCAGTCAGTTGTCACAAAGTACCTCAAACTACCAACAACATTCTTTGATAAAAATAAACTTTCCCGTGGCATTTATCTGCCTGAGAATGAGAAAATGAGACGAGTCAGGGTTCGATTTTATTGTATTTTTGTTGTAACAAAATGTTTTACATTTTGGGAAAAACTCTTGTTCATTTTTTCCCCAGAGTTAAATTTAAAATGGCTTTGTTAAATATGAAGCTGCAGTCATTTAGCTTTGCATACAGATTGGAAACGGGGATACGGTTTTTCAGAATTAATGTTTTGACTTTTTTGTTTTTGCATGGATTTAAGGATGATTCTTTTATTTTTGAACGTAATAGTTTCACCTCGCTTCCAGTCTTAAGCAATACTAACTATCTGTAGTGCCAACACCATGTTTACAATACTTTAATAATATATAAAATCTCAAACTGCTCTACTATTAATTATATTATGGGTAACAGCTATAACTTTTTAATTGTGTCGTCCCACAGTTTTCCAAGTTGTGGTCATGCTGGTGTATCTCAGTGTGCTACTGGGCCTTTACATGGTGCCCATGTACATCACCTCCCCCTGCATCAGGGACCCCAGCACCCTAAAACACCGTCCCGATGTTATTGGCCACAAGGGAGCCCCCATGGTGAGTTAACTGAAATCAATTATCCAGTCAGAATGTGTGACTTTGACACAGGCATGTGCTTTTACATCATGATACACATGCACCTGCCTGATATTGGCTTCATGGGGAATCACACACTGAGCCACAACACAGAGTCACTCAGGGATTGTGGCCTTTCAGCCCACAGTGTTGAGAATAATTTGACCATGATTTGAAGAAGGCAGCGGACAAACTGTGGTGCCTTCTTGCAGTTATTTCTTCTGCTTGTTTTTCATTCATTCTCCATATCCTGCTCTTCCCAGGGCTTTTCTAGTCTATTTATGACCTCGTGGTCACACATCTGAAAATAGTCAACAAAGATAACATCTTTGAAGAGCCTGAGACAGCTTTCACTGCCTGACTACGAATGACAGGGATACACTATCAGCTGGATTGTGTGTTCCTGGAAAAGATAAAGATTTGGCAGATTGACAAGAAAAAGATCCAGTGCGTTCTTGTCAGCAGTTTTACATAATCTCAAGAAAAAATTAAACTGTAGACTCCACTACAGTATTTAAAGGTACAATGTTATGGGATCTGAATAAGCTAGTGCTTCATAATTCACACTCCAAACCAGTAGGGGGCAGCACAACAGAGAGCCTTGTCTCCTTTCTGCTACAGCAACTCACTGTCGCCACTTAAGGAACAAAGTAATATTATGATACAAGACGACTGGAGCTTGTTCAAGCTAAAGCTATACCCTTTCACATTACTCATTTAAAAGATTCTGTTAAGTATGCAGTGAAGTTTAAGCATGGTTGATATTTGTCAAAAAACATATTTTAGACTAACGCATTTCATTTCTACTATTTGATTAATTGTATTGCTTCTGGATGTTACCTGGAGCAGGATTAATGTACTTGGCACCCAGTCCTGCTCTATATTATGCAACACTTGCACACAAAGGAAGGTTGTTCAAAAACAGTTACTCACACGCTCAGAAACACACCCTGCTATTTGTGGTATTTATGTGAAGTGATCGATGCTCACAGTGGAATATAAAATTGGGAGTGTCTGTGAAACTCCCACTGGAAAATACTACACATGACTGCACTCGGTTTCCCACAAGCACTATTGATCTTCACATCATTCCTATCCTGTGGTTCCCACGCACAGGGTGTCCATAGAAACATGATTTTCTTGGAAGTGATGATTGACTTTAGTGGCTTGTATTGATCATAGTCATGACCTAACAACGAACTTCAGTTATAATAGGAAAATTATAATCCATAGACGGCATCCCATAGATTTCAGAGTAAGAAGTCACAAATTCATGTCTGTGACCCAAAACAAGACTCTTTAATGCAACATAACGGAATATGGATGAGAATTATTCTCTGAGTTAATAATTAAGAGTCACCTATCGGGTCATTGACACATGAGTAACATTCAGTCAACATCACATTTAAGTACTGATTCTGATGTTGGTGTTTTCCAGCTTGCTCCAGAGAACACACTATGGTCCTTCCAGCGAGCTCTGCAGATGAACGTCACTGGGTTGGAGGCAGACGTATCTATCAGGTAAACACACACTCTCCAATACTTGATCAATACAGACTGACAAAGCCAAACAAAACAGGGGTGATCTAAATGCTGCCTCACTGTTTGGCTTTGTTACTACAAAGTATAGGGTGTGCCACATACCTTGGTAGATGTACTGGGATGACCTTCATTAAATTGCTCCCGCTGGATTATAGGTTAATGTTGCAATTGTTTTATTGTTTAATATCGGGTATGAAAAGGTGAATGCTTTTATCTGATGTGTTGTTTTTATTATCTGATAAATGGGATCATGAAGTCTAACAGGTTGTAGTCTCAAAAATTGCCTTCAATAAGCGCAATGTTATTTTCAAACTGAGTAACAATGTCAACACATTCAAACCAAAAACTGCATCAGTATATTGACTGTAGCATTGAACAGAATACAATGACGCAGCAGCAGATCAGATAGAGCCTTGAGATCAACAGTGTAATGGGAGGTGACAGACTGAGCTCAGAGACTCATGGAGGAAGGGAAAGGAAGTGGATGGGGGGTGCTGTAGTGGCTGTGGTATATGTGATGGATAGAGGCTTCATGTGTCTGCTCATGCATGTGCAGTGTTGGAGGAGGAGCTGTTGTGTAGAGATGGAGTGCTGCCGTGTGAGTGCAGGGTGCATGTTTATGGTATGTTAATGTGAACATGTTCAAGGTTATTCACAACACACTCTTGTCAATAGACTCTTTCTGTATTGGCAACCACGTTTGCATCACATTGTGTTTGTGTGCTTTTTGCTTCCTGTACAGTCCTGAGAGTGTTGAATGTTTGTGTCAGTGGTACAGGCCGCTGACAGGTTAGCTCCTGACTGTGGGCTGAGTAATTAGACTTGATGACAGCCAGCGAGACAGTGAGACTCTGCTCCTGCAGCAGAACACACACAGGCGTACACACACACACACACACACACACGCACGCGCTCTCTGACACACACAAACATATTCAGCTGAGAATCTGAGTAGCAAATATTGAAAAATGTCAATGGGCGTTTTCTTTTGCCTATTTTTCATTGGATCACATGCTTAACTGAAGTCATTCATTTGGTATTCAAATGTTGAACAGCAGCATTTTTCAGAACTGTATTTTAGGACATGTCTTGTCTCATTTGCCCTCATGGGATTGACATTTGAAAAGCAATTGGCCCTGTACTAAGCATGAGCTACGTCTAAAGCAATTGCAAAGGACCATCTTAAATAGTGACGCCTTAAATGTGAGAATAAGAAAATTAGCAGTAATGACGCTTATGAGTACCATTTTTTTGTTATAAGAGGAATGTCCCTCTGCTGTATGTGATGTTATTTTGGTTCTGTGAGAATAATGTTCCGATCAACAGTACTGCCCAGCACACAAACACATGCATCCCTTCTAATGTCAAAAACAATATATTGTAATGGATAATCCATGAATGGGTCAATTCTTTTGAAGCCTCTATGGTTCAAGTATTCACAAGTTAGAATCAGGGTTCTATGTAGCCAATGTGAAATTCTGAAATGATTAATTAACCCATTTTGTACATTCCCATTTGGCTTGAATCCTTCAATCTCTAGTACGGATGGAGTACCTTTCCTGATGCATGACCACACCCTCCGGAGGACCACTGACGTAGGGAAGATCTTTCCAGACAGGCAATTGGATGATGCGTCATTCTTCAATTGGACAGATCTGCAGCAGCTTAATGCAGGACATTGGTTTATCAAGGTGGGACTAGAGATATGATTTTGACGGTATTTCAGCTTTAACAGACAGTTGTGGGCTGTGATTAGTCTAGGCATTTTCCATATGTTCTCAATAACATCTTCTGTGCTTCAGGATGACCCTTTCTGGACTGTAAACAGTCTGTCGCTGCACGAGAAGAAACTGATTGCCAACCAGAGTGTGTGCAGCCTGGAGCAGCTTCTTAAGCTGGCCTCCTATCATAACAGCACAGTGGTATTCAGGCTGAGGAGACCCCCGCCTGACCACCCCTGCTACCACAGCTGGATCAATGATACACTGCAGGCTGTGCAGCAGTCGGGGGTTCCTCAGAGCCTGGTAAGTGTTTTGGAATCAAGTCCTCAATGCGACTCGCTATGTATTGCTATGTTGCAAACACGTTTCATGCAACAGCTATATACAGTTAATCCTGTAATTACATTATTGGGATGATGAGAGTTCCCCATTTCCATTTATGTACATTCAGACTCTACTATAATGACACTTAGTTGCGTTGTAAATATGGCTCTGCATAATATTTGTGCAGGTGATGTGGACACCAGATGAGCAAAGAGCTCAGGTGAGACAGCTCGCACCTGATCTGATCCAGACTTCAGTGGAGAAACTGAGTCCTCAAAGTCTCAAAGAGTCTGGAATCAGCAGACTTCTGCTCAGATACAACCAGGCCAGCGTACAGGAAATCAGGTAGGAACGCACACCTGACCACCTGTAAATGAGGAAAACAAGCAAGCACATACACATTACAGGTTGTCGCCTTAACATGTTTAATTATATTCAAAAACATGTCTAAGTGTGTGATTGCTTTCAGGGACTTTTCCCATCGAAACATCAGCCTCACCCTCTACACCGTCAACGAGCCATGGTTGTACTCTGTGCTCTGGTGCAGTGACGTATCGTCTGTCTCCTCTGAGGCCCCACATATCCTCAAAAAGATGCCTTATCCCATCTGGCTCTTGGTAAGGACCTTCTGTACGAGCTATGTGTCTCTTCTTCGCTTTGCTATCGAGCACAGCTGTTTTCTCTGGTTTCTCTTTTCCTTTCCCGACCAGCTGTAATGACTGTATGTCCCCCCCACTTTAAATTGACTGGGAGTGTGGGGTCTACTTCCCTTCAGCCGCATGTCCTCTGAAGGCTGAGCTGAATTTTAATAGGTGATATCAGCAAGGGATCCCAGCTAAGAACTGGACTCATCTAGTCTGTTTATTTATACGATCCTAATATTTACTTCAACACTCCTCTAAAGTCCCAACACAATAACACAAAGATGAGCTTCATCACTTTAGTGTAGCAACCAATCGTCCTCAGAATCCTGTCAACATGCCTAGCACCCACACTGTGTCCCTCTGTGGTGTCGTTTCACCCGCTGCAGTGGTGTAGCACGCCAACCTGGTCTTCCTGTGTGTGCGCCGCCATACGGCTTCTCTGCATGACAACATGTGGACTTGACCCGGACTCCTGCGGTGTTCCGGGGAGATTTCAGGCTGCTGTGGCATCTGTCAAAGCCAAATCTGCCACCTGATGTTGAGTGAATATCTAATCTGTAGGGTTATTTATCCCAGTTATTATTGTTGTCATGTTACAGTGGATCATGTTACAGTATTTCCTACTTTATTACATTAATTAATAAACCTCATATTCTTAAAGGATTTATTAAAGAATAGAATGAATTATGAGCGCATTTGCAAGAGTAAAGTACATATAATTTAAGACTTGAATGTGGCTGCGCACAGAAAAGATGATATTTTATTGACCTACTTCGCCCTCTAGTGGTGGGTCCTGACTTAAACGTGTAGCAGAAATCTCTAGACTTACCATGACAGTGTGGGTGTGTGTGCGTTCTATTTGCAGACACCAGATAAATACTGCCTGATGTGGGTGTCGGCAGACCTCATCTCCTTTGCTGTGGTTATAGGAATATTCATTTTCCAGAAGTAAGTACTCAGTGATAAAGCTGCCGCCGCAGTGAGCTCTTGCACAACAGTTAATGTTTCTCCAGTTTTCTGGAGGAATGTAAACACCGAGCTTGTTTTGTTTTCTATGCGTCTCTTCTGCTTCACACACACATTCTATAAACACACATCACTAATTACTGATAAACACCCTCCACAAAATTTGTCACTTATCGTCAGTTTGAAGTTTTGAACACATCAGTAAAGTAACAGTACATAAATAATCCTGTTTTTGTTTCAATGTTTTAAAATCACTATCTCATCTGAAACAATGTAATGAAGAGCATTTTTCTTATGTGGTTTTATAAGCTGCCATGAAGTATTTTTGCTGTCTTCTCCCGTTGGACGTCTCTGTTGTCACAGACAAGTGGTTGATTGTTGTATGAGCCCGTCGTCTCTTGGCTAAAGTGTGTAAACCCCTTCACACTCCTCCAGGATATCTGTTCCTCTGTTAGAGAGTGCAGGTTTTTGAAGTGTCTCTGCCTCCAGAAACAGATGGTGTCCCCTCCTGCCATCTCTGGGGTGAAGCACAGTGATCATTTTATTAATTCCTCCGTGGTCCGGTGCAGCTTTGCTCAGCTGAGCCTAACTAGCTTCTGCTGGCTTCTAAACTGACCTCTCTTGTCTCCCGCCTTCCTTTGTCCTTTTTCGTCCTCCTGCCTCTTCCTCGTCTTCTCTCCTCTGCCTGATGTGCATGCCCCTCTCTTCTGCTGCATTCTGGCATCTTCTCTCAGCTATCACATGATCAGGTAACTGGGTCACCTCTTCTGGCCTGCAGTCTCCTCTGCTTTCACCCGTCTGTCTTTCACTATCTTTATTATCAATCAATATTTTGCGTGAGGCACTTTTTAACATTCATTCTCTTTTTTTTTTGGTCATTCTTTCTCTATTTTTCTGTGTCAGTATCTTTCTATTATGGCATCTATATATGTTTTTTCTCCATCTAATATTTTTCAGTCTCATTTGTCACTTCCGCCTCTCGAGATGTAAGCTTACATCTTTCTCCCTGTGGTGCAAAATTTATGCTTTCTACCCACACAGCGCAAAACCATCCGCAGCTTCTATTCTCCATCGTATAAAACAAACCACTAAATGTCTAAAATGAAGTATGGCTCAGCATTCAATAAGGGAAGTGCCTCGTCACTAGCTCTGATTGAGGCTAATCAACTTGAGCCTTGTTTGCATTTCTGCTTCCAATGCTGCTGTGCATCAGTTAATTGTGCCTAATGCCCTTCTGTTGATTAAATAGACATGGAGGCTGTTCCCATTAAAGCATGGATGCTGTTTTCCCATTCAGGAAATTCATTCCTCTGCCTCCACTGATGAGTAAATCAGAGGCAGAGAGGAACTGTTTGTCTGTTTGACTTAATGTTGATTGACTGAACACAGTCTTATATTCCTCTTCCAAAGTTTCACATGTTTGCTAGCTTAGTATTTGCAGTAAACACTGTTATCCTGGATTAATAGGAACGATTATATTTTAGCCCCGGTTTCAAAATCAAGCAACCCATATTAAGCGTTTGCCTGTTGTAACTGATAGCTTTACCAGTGGTTCAGACATCAATACGTCTAATGCTCAATAGAAATCCATAATTTACAATTAACTAATTCGAGTTAGAGACCCTCTCAAACATCTTAACTTTGACATGATGAGAAACAAATGTTCTGTTAGCTACCAGTCTGATCTGAACTCCGTCCACTGAATAAATATCCTCCCACGCACTTTTTAAACCAAAACCTCAAATGAAACAATCTAACTTCTACTGAGATGCCCCTCTGAAAAATCACACTCCAATTACTCACTTAATACGCAGAAAACACATCATGGCACGTACACGTCCATAAATATAATATCACCACACAGCTTCATTGTTTCCAAAGAAGCTTAAGTAGTATGGATGGAAACATTGACCTCCATTCAGACACCACAGTGAGAGCAGAGGCAGCAGTATGTATTGATCCTCACGGTCTCTAGCAGATTTCTGAACTGTTGTGTGACCCCCGCAGGTATCGGATGAGCGGCATGCGCAGTTACAACCCTGAACAGATCATGCTGAGTGCCGCTGTCAGGAGGTCCAGTCCTGATCTCAACATCATGAAGGAGAAACTCATCTTATCTGGTAAGACCTTCGCTCGGATGCCAGCAGGGCTACAGTAGGACTACAGCAGTGTAGTTTGTTCTTGTTGTTGTTTGTTTAAGCTTCTAAACTCAGAAACAAAATCCTCTCATTTACCCTCATTTTACAAAGGAATGAGCCATGCTGTCATGTCACTCCATCCCAGCATGCATCTCTCTGAATGTCTGTGAATGTTGTCGCTCCTCCTCTTCCTCCTCCTCCTCCTCCTCTCATCCCTGTTGAAGGTCAACCCCAGTAGCAGCCTGCCTCTACCATCCTTCGTGTGTGATGTGCACCACCTCCTGTCCATCCTGCCCACCTCTCCATCTTCTCCACCATCCGTGACCTCCCTTTATTTCATCCATCCATTGCATCCCTCGTTATATGCCGGCTCCCTGCCTTCTTTGCCCCTCTCCCCTTCATCCATCCATCCATCCTTACATATATCTCCCCTCCCCCACAACCCTCCCACTGGAGACATCATGCGTAGGGAAGCTTTTTGGGCCCCAGTCTGTCTAGGCAGCCGCTAGTACTGGGGGTCAAGGTAAGTCTTATAGCTACAACAAAGCTTAGTTTATCATTCAACTTGTCTCCATTCTTCCACTCACTTGCTCTTTAATTGTTTTATTTTGTTATCTTACTGACCAAAGCTGTTTTGTGTCTTAAAATACGATTTGAACATACATGCATTGACTTGTATTTTGTCCTTTGGCTCCATCTAGAGGTGGGGAATGGAATTGGCAGTGCTGACGAGCTGTTTGTGGACAATGGCTACGACTATGACTACTACACAAATCGGGGGGATTAGCCAGTGATCACCAGTCAGCCTGGGAGAATCTGCGGTAGCCAGACAGAGATGACCACACATCATCTCTTTTTTCAGTGCACAAAGTGTGAAGTCTGTCCTGCATCTGATGGAGGAAACAACCACCCAGTTGCTTCATGTACATTCTGTAAATAGTGTTTTGTGTTTTGCTTGCTAGACAGACTGTACATCACATGGGACTACAAGCACTTTTTATTGATGGACTTTATTTGGCAATTCTGTGGCCTCCTCTTTTTTTGAAGCAGATTGTCCAGATTCTTTATTTTAAGCTAAATTTCCAAAGCAGTTCCTTCTGTTTAAGCACTGTCAAGTATATTTTGCTCTTAACTGACGTATGCCTTTTTTTTTTCCTTAAGGCTTTATTTGCGGCATGAGATAAATTGCTTACAGCTCATATCCTCCTGCCTTCAGTCAGCACTCCACTGTGCTGTTGTTCATAATAGTATTACCATTAATATTTCAAAAGCAAAACAAAAAGGTGTACAAGCTGTTTACAGAAGTCCTGCCTTCCCCAAGTGAAATGTTCACGTGGTGTATGTAAGATTATATAGACACCCTACTTTACCGGTGCATGTAACTGTTCTGAGCATATTGACGGACAAATATGAGCTGTGCAACCAGGACATCTTGTGAAAGTGGTTTCGGAGATGATCATTTCGGCTCTTTTTATGGTTAATGTGAATGGGTTTTTTCTAAAGGTGTGTGTGTGTGTGTGTCCTAGTTGGGTATATTTTTTACCCTGTGTGCAGTGCTATGTCTGAGTGTGTTATTCTGCATGAAAGGTGAAATAGTATTGAAGCTTCAACTAAGAATTTCGCCTGAGCAATGTGAGAACTGATA
>CAAKHC010000574.1:14640-79242 GCA_901007825.1 Macroramphosus scolopax
CTCCTCCATTCGCCTTAAATGCCAAGTGAACTAAGACATCATGTAGTGTTAAGGTGTGTGTGTGTGTGTGTCCTAGTTGGGTATATTTTTTACCCTGTGTGCAGTGCTATGTCTGAGTGTGTTATTCTGCATGAAAGGTGAAATAGTATTGAAGCTTCAACTAAGAATTTCGCCTGAGCAATGTGAGAACTGATAGCAATAGTCTGGTATTTATGGAAGTGATTTCACTTTCTTCACTGCCTCTTGATTGCTGTCAAGTTCACGGTATTTTATCGTTGACAAACAAAATGCATTGGGTTGGTTGCTGGTGTAATGATGAACACTGTAAATGAAGTGGATGCTAAATGTGAAAATAAAGCTCTAAGCTAGCTGAAGGGATGCAACAGTATCGCAATAGGCAACACAGGGTCAAGAGATTTAGCCTTTTTGTGTTACTTTTTTGTGCCTAAGTAAACATTAAAAAACCTTCCAATACAGGAGTTCTCATTTTTAACCTAAAAGCAGCTTCAGAAAAAGAAGCTGATTTATTGACATGATTCGAATCTGAATGGTATGTGAACTAACTTGCAATAGGTAAAATAGAATGAGGGAGCCCTGTTTGACTAACTCAGAATGAACAAGACTCTGGAGAAGTTAAGAAACTGAATTTTAATAAGCTGAACAGCAGTTTGTAACAGTTTCACTTCCTTGACATGTTATTTGGCTGACGTGAGTAGCTCTGGGATACAAAAATAAATCCTAGTCATTTCTTCATATTCTATACCACAGGGACAAATTATTTTTTTCAGTATCAAAGGTAAACTGTTAGGCTTCATTAGCTTCGTCTCTGCTGAAACTCTGTTCCAACATGAAAAAAGAAAATAAAGTGACGTTTGGCAACGTTAACAAGCTGTGAGATGTTACCTAAGGAATGTAGGTATCTTGAGTTCTGGTTTCATGTTCAACCAGAATCAGAATTGTGAAATAAAGAAGGAAATTAGCTCTTGTGGATCCACGAACAACCAGCATTTGTCCACAAAAATAAGGTCAGCTGAGCAGGTCTTTCTTACCCTATATTAAAAAATTGTTTTCAAATTAAAAGCACTCACACTCCACATACTTTAGCTGGTCCATCAAACATCCTATATGCAACTGCACAAATACACAAGGCACCTGTAAGCAAATGCTTTGGTCCTTCAATAGGACTTCCAGAGTTGACTGCCCTCCTAAACCCACAGCAGCACAAGCAAGCAGCTGACTAAACTTTGATATTTAAAGTGTGACTCACTCTCTGCACTTCAAACGAAACAATATAGCAGCTTTGTGAAAAGGCACATACACACTGTTTCAACCTTTGATGGAGAAATGCTGAAACACACAATGAACAGAAATAAATTAAATAAATAGCTTGTGGTCTTCTGGCTAGTTTGAAGCGATTGTTCCCTGAACTGAAGTTCATTCAAGTGTCTGATGACTAAGTGTCATCACCCGAAGCTGAGCAAGCAGCTGAGTGAGAAGAGGCTTCTCATGCACTTTCAGTATCACTGTTATTCCTGCTGAAGTTTGCACACGACAAAAGCATTTGCCGCTTTAGAAATGAAAACACTGATTGCAGATATTAACAGCAACTTTGTGTCAAAAAGGAAGGATGGGGCATTCCAGTATGACGGCAACAATGTTTTTTCTGTTACCAGCACCTCTCACAAACAAGGCAAAAGTTCAAGAAGCAGCACCTGGCTCATCAAACGATGCGCATGAGAGAAGTGTGAAACTGGAATCAGTAGCAGGTCTCTGTGGCATCCTGTTAATCTAGATAAATTAACTTGATAAAGATTAGCCGAAGTTCGTCTTTCGCAGGTGTCTATTAGGGATTTCAATAGCGCTGACTTGTAAGGGCCAGGAGCCGCCCATGATGCCGGCCTGGATGGCCACGCCAGTAACTACAGCAAGGTCAGGGTCTACTGATGTGTTGGGCTCCTTCCCAAAGTACTCGCTGATCAGCCTCCTGATCCGTGGTATCCTGGTGGACCCTCCCACCAGGACAATCTCATCCACCTCCTCTTTCTCCAGGTGGCCCTCGGCTAACACGGTCTCAACAGGAGTCAGAATCTTCTGGAAAAGGTCCTCGTTGAGCTCCTCAAACAGTTCACGAGTGACGACCGTCTGGAAAAGAACGGGCGCTGGAGCAGAGCCCTCAGATGACCCAGATCCGTCATGGGTGTGAAGATGAAGGGGCACCCTGATGGTGGCGCTGGGTTGGAGGGTGAGGTTGAGCTTGGCCGCCTCCACCGCCTGGCGGAGATGGTGAATGTCCTCCTTGAGAGTGGGTGGGACACCGAACTCCTGGCGGACTCGCTCCAAGGTGTACTGGAGCATCCTCTGGCTGAAATCTTGACCACCCAGCTTGTTGTTTCCTGCAGGAGAATACAATCCACTTTACATAAGTTCCCCTTCTACAACAAAAGTTATAAATGAGATAAAAGCTACTTTACTGAAGTTTAAGATTATAGACAGTTACACTGTCGCCTGTTAATTGCAATCCACTTCAGTCATGACACAATGTAAGCCTTAAACTCAATCATGAACTGAGCAACAAAGAGGAGAACTCAGTGGCCCCATCACTTCCCCTCCCATATCACTGGAGTATTGAAAGACGTTACCGGCCATAGCTCTGGTGAGGAACATGCCGCCCTGTTTGTTCAGCAGAGACACGTCAAGCGTTCCTCCCCCGAGATCGACCACCAGCACGTTGAACACGTCCACCTTGTGAAGGCCGTAAGCCATGGCTGCAGCCGTGGGTTCATTGATCACACGCAGGATCTCCAAGCCTGCAACACGGTAACAAGGAAGTTAATGCATCTGTTACATCGTTACTGATTCAGGAAGTGTAGCTTGTACATTCGACTTGGAAGACAGAATTTGATGAACCTTTAAATTCAAACATCATCTCAAAATAATGCACAGACTGACCAGCAAGGTTGGCGGCTCGCACAGTGTAGTTCCTCTGTCTCTCGTCAAACTCTGCAGGCACTGATATAACGGCCTTCTGGATAGATACGTCCAGTTGTCGCTCAGCCATCTTCCTCATCTTCAGCAGCAGCCTGGAGCCAATGAACTCTGGGCTCACTGTGAAGGTGTGGTTGGTGGAGATAAGAAACTCTGCACTTCCGTTGTTGTTAATCACCTGAAATAGGGAAGAAAGGACAGACAGATTACAAAACTGCAGCAAAAGTGACCAAAAGTGTCATCCTCTGCTGGTTCGGATGGTCAGGAACAAACGAGGAACCATCAAGGCACAGGCATACCATGAGCTGGAAGCTAATGGAACATCAGTATCACTGTCTACAGTCAGGTGAGTTTTACATTACAATGGACTGAGAGGCTCCTGCTCCGAAAACCCGACTTAAGTTTTCATCCAATTACATAAGGAAAAGCCTTCTGGAAGAAAGTCGTACGGTCCGATGAGATAAAGTACAGTTTTTTGGCCACAGTGACCATAGGTATGTTTGGATGCGCAAAAGTGAGGCATTCGGCCCAAATACAAGGTACCAACCGTTAAGCATTGTGGTGGCAGCATCATGTTCTGGGGGCGTTTTGAAGCTATTGGGAATGGTGCATTGCACAAAGTGGATGGACCAAGGAAGAAGGAGGATTACCTCTTCAGCATTAGCCTAAACAAATAGCTACTAGATTGAAACTTGGACACAATCAGTTGTTCCAACAGGACAATGACCCAAAAAACATCAAGCTGGTTATGGAAAGCACAAAGCCAGCTAACATGAAGCTTTTGGAATGACCTTCTTCCTCGAGTTCCTCAACTTGCATTGCAAAGATGACAGCAAGATTCCTGCCAGGGTCATGAAGGTCCTAAATGGCCCTAATGGCTTTACTTTGTTGTTGTCATTCAAATGAAGACAGTTTTCCAACACTGTATTATAAAAGTAATACTTTATAAAATGTACTTCATAAATTTCTCTGTGTTGAGACTAATAAAGGCTTTCTGATTCTGAACAATTAATAGACAACATAACTACAGATTAAAATATACTATATATACTATGGCAACCTTGAGTGGTTTTAAGTATTTAAGATTATAAAGTCTAAAGAATGGTTCTGATAGAAATTTGCTTGTTGAACATTAAAATTATTGCATTTTTATCAAGATCCTTTACTTTCAAAAGGGTTATTTACAAATGATTCCACAAGTATTTCCTGGTCTTACACAGAACTGCCTTAGAGCATTGAGAAAAGTGAGCAAGCTTTGGTTTAAAGATATGTGTGAAACTATGAATGCACTCTTGTGGAGGTGACAATGAGGGACACCTGTCCGACTCAAGGAGAGAGTCAGCCATCACAGCAGCCACAAGCAGAACCCACCTTAAACGGGTACCGACTGCTCTCCTGCTCCAGGAGCTCCGGATCAAACAGCTTCCCGATGAACCTCTTGGCATCGTAGATCGTGTTCTGGGGGTTGCTGTCCGCCAGGTCCACGGCTTCGTGTCCGGCCAGAACCGCAGTGGTGGTGAAAGAAACGGCGCTAGGGATGCTCTTCCTGCCCTCCTCATCGGCTATCACCTCCACCTCTCCACTGCCCGGATGAAAGACGCCCACAGAGCAGAACGTAGTACCGAGGTCCAGGCCAATCACTTTGGGTTTGGGTGGGGGTAAGTACTGCTGGCCCAGATAACCCGCCAGAAACAGGGCCAGGATCACCGAACCTGTGGCGCAACACAGAAAGCAAGTTAGCTCAGGTTAGCATGCAGTCAGCGGTTTATAACTGGAAAAAATCAATAATTCAACTTACCAATCATTGATATTTCTCCTGCCATGACCACTTAGTGTCGGTAAATCCCCCACCACCAAAATAACTGTAAAATGTAGTTAAAATTGTTAAGGTACCGGTTAAACTGTACCCGGCTTTAACAGCCGGTGATGCGACATAGGGTTAGTTCAGATTCGCAACAAAATACACGTCAGCGTTGCGTGGTTCCTTGGAAATGCTGGGTAATGTAGTTAAAAAGAATAGACGTCAGACGTCGTGGATGTCAGATTGTACTACAGTTCCCATCATTGCTTGGGACACTGAGCGTAAAACGCGCCCACCCTGACGTAATCGTGTTTACAGCCAACCAAAAGAAGCCAGTGCAGTGGAAAAATAAGAAATATACATCTGATAATTAATAAAATAGATATTCAAGTTAAGAATTTCTCGAAAATTCAGTTCACTTTTTATCAGGTTCTACTTAACTATATATTATATTATAGCTGAAGCACAACAAAAAAAATCATATTTGACTGCATTTATTCATTTTTATTTACAAAAAGATATTCACATTGGAGCTCTCTGACACACACATTCAGAAAATAGGGTACATACACATGTTTTCCTGTACAGTAAACATTTTAGGCAGGATTTCAATTATATTCATTTTTTGCGAACTCAAACATTGAATTTTAGAAACATGCCAACATAACTTCATTCATAGCAAAAACAAATGACACCAGAAGTTGAATTGAGATTGAATGTGATGAGGGAGGTCAAGGGAGATGTGATAAATAAAGGCTTTATGAGGAAAACATTGAATGATTGAGAATGCAATAAATACAAGTGACATTTTAGCAACTCAATGACACTTTTTCAACAACATAAACAGAAATGCAGAAATAGACAATGTATGAGTTGATTATTATCTTTACAATGTGAAAAAATGATGCCTTGACTTTCAAAATATTAGTTGTTTGTTCATCCCAGATGAACGCAAGTTTCTGCATTAGGCAAGCTTTTCAAAATAAATTTACGATTGTTGCATAACTCTGAGTAAGGGGGTGTCTGAACATCCAGATTCTGTTCTGTGGGATGAGGAACACCTGCGGATGTCTGGTGTGAACAACGGGCATAAAAGACCTGGCTCTACACTAGGAGAATTGTCAGAGTTTCCTCACTGTTCCGTGTGATAAGAGCTCTGACTCTGTTCGGCCGATCAGTATTGTTGTGTTAAAGCATGCTGTAGTTGGAAGCTACTACTCCTGTAATAAATCATCGCAACTTGTTAAACGCTGTAGACGTCTGTTTTCCTCACTCAGGGAATTTATAAGATTTCCACGACAGTATCCATCTGTGAAATGAGCGCATTAAGAATCCAGAGTGTCTGCGGGCGGCTCTGCGTCCTCCTTGCTGTCTGAGCATTCCGAAGGAATGAAGCAACCCGAGTCCCTGGGACAGTCGCTGTCTTCTTCCTGTAGACTGTGGGTGGTTTTGCTCTCCTCTGCCTCCCTGACATCATCACCTGCAACCACAAACCAAATGGAATTAAATCAAATGACATTGTAATAAAGGTTTCTCTTTCCGACCACATTATATAAGTTAAAATCTGTGCCAGGTGATTCAGTGAGTGGAAATTAAACCCTGCTTAGATTAATTTGATGATTTGACATCTCTATGTATGTTTTAACAGGTCAATGTGGGTGACTGACTAAAACCAACCCAGCATACAACAGCACAAAAACATCTCGTCTTTAAGATGTTCATCATTCACTCCTTTCCACTGCACCAGTAAAAACAACCACCATTCTTTATTTTTAGTACCTTGCTGATAAAAGCTACTAATCGTCACATCCAGGTTGCATAACCACTACCGTAATGGAGCTCAACTCGATTCAATTACTGGCATCTCATATGAGTCAACAAGTCAGGATCATGCCATCTGTTTAGTCTCACTGCCGACGGAACAGATATAATGATTTCACCTTTAATTTGCCTTCTGCACATCTGCTGAAGAATAATGCAATAAAATATCAACAGAAAAAGTTAAACCTGCCAGTGTTTTCTCTGTTCAGACTGAGATAACTTCTGTTTTCATTCGTGCAGTGCTCTGGTTCAAGACATCAGATTACAGGAACACCTTTTGGCCTCTTAAGCACTTTCTATCTGAGTAACAGGAAACCACTGATAAGCCTCTCACAGCGTGCAGAATGTATTTCTCTTCTGTGAGGCACAAAAGGCTCAGCTTTCATCTCTTGTTTTACATTTGAAGGAGTGAATAGATTTGAATTATTGTTCTTCATCAGTAATGAGTTAGCAAACATTTCCAGCTAAGCCTGCGATCAAAAAAAATCTATTCAGTGTATTTCGGATAAATATTAGAATTTTACTGGGACTTATCTATTTACCGTTCGTGCATCACTTGCGTCAGAAAGTCAACTTGAACCTGAGAAATACTCTGATTGGATGGTGATATAGCTCTTACATGTGCGTCACAGATAATCATCATCAAACTCTTATTATTGTCACACAAGCAATGGAGCAGCACCTTACTGGAAGTCAGTAATACGTATTATTATCACCATTATATATCATTCATTTGTGTAAATCAATACTGTTAGTCTGAATGTAATAAAATATACGACCACTGGTATTAAAAGGTAAAACAGGTCTTTTTCAAATAGGACATTTTATAGGAAAAACACATGTTCGTAATGAAATGAATGAGGACTGGAGTCCATTAAACTGCTTCTGTTTCAGAATGCTTGTCTTATGAATGATGTCTCTCTATCTGCCTGTAAAACCAATCTTTTAGTCTGCCCGTCCATCAGCAGGAATATGGAAAAACTACAAGGTTGACTTTCAGGAAACCTGTTTGATATGTGGTTTATTTGCTAAGAAAGACGCCCACCCCCACCACCAACACCTCCACCACCAACACCCAATACCCAATAGTGTATATCACTGCGTTCAGCAGTGTCTCCTGTCTCTCATCATATTAAAATGTTGGTGTTAGCTTCTGCATTCAGTAATGATTCCGAGATCGAGAGGAGCCTCACAGCGTATTCAGATCAACTGATTAGATGTTTATCTGATGTGTGTGGCGTTTACCAAACACTTGACTATCATTCCATTCAATCTAACCTTTATTTTAACTCGTTATTGCTTAAACACACTGTTTCATCATGTGTTGCCCCTCAAGTTTACCTCAGTGACGGGACCAGTTCATCCTGTGTATGAAGCCGTTGTTGCTGGTCTTATTTATAGCGCCATACTCAAAGATATGTCAATCAAACAGTTGCTCACGATATGTCTCAAGAAATATTTTACTCTCCAGCTGCACTTCTAGTTGTCATTGATCGAAGGTTCTGCTGCGGAAAACTGATTCTGTTCACCCTGATCTGAGCTCATTAAACATGAGTTTACTGGGACCAATACGAGCAACTTACCATGTCACTATTCACACAAGCAGTTATTAGTGATCTATAATGTAAAGTGTTATAATTATGGTCATTGCTCGGTATGTTCCTGACCTTCTGTGTATCGGTATTCAGCAGCAGCGAGAAGCCTTTGTCTGTGCTCGGGGTCTTTGACGTTGAGCTCTATCAGGTGTTTCTCCTGCAGGTGAAGGAGGTCTTCAACTGTCTGGTAGCCATTTAGCAGCAAGGCCGATGCATACTCCTGAAACAACAGCAGTACATTCGTTAGATTACTGTATACTTTAATTTAATTGCCTTGATCTTTCCTCAGATACAAGTATTCCTTGGGTCTCAAACTGAAGCGAGTAGATGGTTGATTGATGGTATTCTATATATTTCTTTCACATTGGTCTGTGAAAGTATACTAACACTTCAGGTGTGGATTTGTTCTAATCTTATCTGAACTCCTGACATTGTCAGTATTTTCAGGCCACCGACAAAGAACAGCTCTCAACATTAGAACATCTAAACTGTCTAAAAATACAACACTGATTTGCCTCCGGTCTAACAGAACTCAGTAATCTCAGGTAAGTGTGTGTCCTGTCCTCACCTCAAGATTCAATCGTTCCAGCAACTCCAACAGGGTTTTAGGCCGAGGTCTCTTGCACAGCTTCTGTTGTCTGATCTTGGGAGCTTCCTCTTCTTCGTCCTTCTCCACCAAAACATCTACATAGATGAACTTGAAGTTGCCCACTTTGTTGTTTAGCATGCCGGTCCAGATGCCCATCGGAGGTTTACTGATGATGTTGATAATGTCTCCGACCTGGGACAGAGATGATAGAGAATATAATTAACCAGGAAAAAGCTGTTATGGGGATCTTTACCTTTTATAATATTAACTTCCAGCCAATCAGGGTGTTTGTTTTGTTATTCCTGCTCATTGGTGTATCTTACCTTGAGCTTGAGGGAATCAGTGTCATACGGGCTGGGGACGAAGTCTGTGTGGACACGAGCTCTGCCACAGAATTGTCCCTGGTAGGAGCCGTCCTCCTCCAGCCTCACACTGTCCCTCTGGCTAGAACCATTCGACTCACTTGTTACACCACCTGAAATCACAATCACAACCCAACTCAGCATGATAACACTGTTCTGCTTATCTACATGCGTCAATCTGGTGACGTCAAAACTCTCTACACTGAATCGTCCTTCAATATCTCACCAATTTACCCCCCAGCAAAATATAACTAGCTAAATACTGTATATATATCTATGTATACAAATAGGAAAATATGTGCTTATACTTACTAGAAAAGCTCTGGCCACTGTAAAGACTCTCTAAGGAGTTGCTGGTGTTTGCAGAGTTTTGCTCAGCTGCAGGGACGGTCTCTGTCTCTGGGTCTTTCTCCGTCTCATCACCCTGGGAGAAAAACAATGAATGATTGCAAAATCTGAATAAAATCCACTTCAAATTCATAAGCAATATACGATACTAAAATGTGTGTGTGTGTATTTTCCAGTGACTCACTGCCTCCTCAGAGAACATCTTGGCGTGTTTTTTGCCCATCTTTCTACGCATTGTCAGTGAAATCGCTTTCATCTTCTTCCCAAGTCCGGCTGATTTGTTCGGGTCCAGACTCTCACAATCTTCCACGAGCTGTGCACATAAAGTACGTTCTGTTTGTTATTTTTTTTTCATGTTTTGGTGACACCTTCGACGAAAATATGCCACTTCATTAATGTTTTGCACTCTAAACATGCAAAGGTACGTTACTTTAATAAAGAGGAAAATGAGTTAATATCAATGCATCACTCCCTGTGCAGCCGGGCGGCTTTCCCAGATTAAGGTGTTTTTCCTAAGTAATGCAAAGCACCTTAAAGCAACAATGAAAATATTTTCTGAGCAAGAGGTAAATCCAAATGCGCCAAATCTCATTTAAAAATGTTTACACCATTAATCCAATAGTGAAAAACAGACGTATATACAAACCTTATTTGTTCCATTTTCCTCTGGTTTGGCTTGTGACTGATGTCTGAGACCATCAAACTTGCCAAAGCTCGTGGAGCGCTGTAATGAGAAGAAAAAAAGTGTCACAGAAAAGAAACTAACATGTTAGTTGGTGGATTCTGCTTTTATATCTGCTGTATATATTTAAATGTAGCAGAGTATGTATAATGTTTTTTCTCACAACTGAAGGAAACTTCAGTCAAAAGCAAATTAAAAGCACATTTATAATATAAATTATAAACATATAATATACGTACATATATATATATTTAAACATATATTATATGTAGTTAACATTTAGCGTGAGCCAGTTGGGACAATTACTTCTCAGTAAATAACTATATACATAAGACCATTGTCATCCACTTGTAGTAGCTTTTCATCGCTCAGTTTTAATTCTATTTACTCCCAATTTTCATAAAACTAATAGTCATTATAATCTCTCCTGAGAACTCCCATCATCTCCACAGCAAAGCACCAAAATAATTATGTAAACGAATAATCCCTGGAAATCCTGGGTTAAATATGAGCTGCATGCTCCTAGATAGACCTCTGTGGATTGATTTAATTCTGCGGCGGGCAAACGTTTTCCTCGGCTGGCCACAAATACAAACAGGGCAGCTGAAGGGTTTCATTTAAAGTTAAATCCTTCCCCCTAATTTTAGTCTCTTATTATGTCACTCTATTATTGTGTTATGGTCAATGCTGTCTGTTAACGTTGTGAAAACTAATTTCTTGAAAGACTACACATGATATTCAAATGTCTGTGATCAGTCCCTATTTAACAAAACATGATAATGTTTCAGCTAAAACTCTGTTATAAAAGGTGGATGTTGGTCATTTTGAAGATATTGTGTCTAAGGTGTCATTTGAACAAATCAAATGTGATCAGCTCATATATTCAGATTAAACTCTTCACCTACCTTTGGTTTGCTGCTCTTTGTCTTGTCTGACACATTGGAGGCTGCCCTATGTAACATTTTCTGTGCTGTTTTTTATTTCTGTTAGTATCAAATTCCAGTCCTCGTTTCTGTCTTCTCCACTCTCCGGACAGTGAAATGTGAACTGACACTCTGGCTGCCTGTCTGGCCCACTTCCTTACGACAAACAGGATGTGAAGAAATTTAAATTCTGTCTCTCATTGCGGAATCGCTTTTGAAAGGGAAAAATACGTGTGCTTCTGGGTGCATTTTGTGGCTTGCTCGATAGGAAAAAAAAAACCTACTTCTAAGAACCGTTCCATACTCTGGTTCAGATGGTATCAGCTACTGTTTTACACAGTTGTTGTTGAGCTGCTCAGATGGGGATGTAATGGCACATATTTTCACTCAATCAAATAACCTCCGCATTAAATGAGCAGGGATTCATCTATATAAACAAGCCATCATTATTGCAACTACCCATTAAGATACAAGCTAATTGTATGTGTCATTTAAAGGCTACAATACAGAGAAATTGTGCAGAAATAAGGAGCATTTTCCTCAAAATTTCCTTTTAGTAGCAATGGGGAAGTGGTTGATGGGAAATGATGCTGGGGTAATTACTTGTCTTCATTCATTTCAAAATGTGGGGCTAATACGTTTGAGGAAGTGCTGACATACGACAGAGGAGCAGCTGAAAGTGGCAGCTTTCTGGTGTTGAAATACTTTCCGGTGTGTCACTTGTCATTCTCTCATTTTTTAAAAGTGCAATGACAAACTTGTTCAATGGAGAAATACATGTGAATATCTGCTGTCTATTATTTGGAGAGCCCTGAAATAACCACTGAAATAACCACCATAAAAGTCCAACATTGTTCTCATGTTGCCATGTGGGGATTTGGCATTGTGTTTATGTTGCAAAGGGGGAAGGGGGGGGGGGGGTTACCAATCAGTCTGTTGTAGAAGACAACCATTCCCTAATCCCACTGCTTGCAATCAGCCACAAACTCCTGTCAATCCAGATTACAGTTTCTAATCTATAACTTCAGAGGTTCCTGACTCTCTGGCGGGGCGGTTGTTCATCCAATAAGTTTTATTTCAACATGAGATGTTGACATTTTGGAGGGAACAAATTGGGAATGTGAGATGAGGAAGACTGGAAGAGGGCTTTTTACCATAAAAAAGATATGTTGATAAATGTGAAAGAAATCAGATGAAGCTGATGTTGCTGAGTGTTGTTCTGTCATGTCCTGACAGGACAACTGGCGTCTTTGACTTGACTCTTGAGAGGCTTTATGTCCAATTAGGATGACGCGATGACAATGTAGATCCATAGGGATCTCAATCAGATCACCCTGATCATTGTAAACAATTTCCTAAGTCCCTAAGCTCCAACTGCTTTGTGTCGCACTACACATGCTCACTGGATATCAGCGAGAGTGTTATACTCTGAGCGATGTCAAGTGCACGCAAGGCTGCTGACCTTCAAGGTTAATCTGCACTATTGTGAGGTTTTAGCACTGAGGGACAATTGATCTTGCTGTATGAAACAGCAATTGACTTAAAGAATCCGAATGAGAGAGTACTCAGATAACTTGGATGCACATGGAACTGCCAAAATGGCATTAAGATTGAACAGATTAACTTAAATTAGATTTAAACTTACATTGGGTTCCAACAGATCCACTCCAGTGACAGACCGCGGCGCCCTTGGGGGAATCTGGGGTTTACAGTTCTGTTTCAAACTGTCGTCCTGGACTGTCGCCTCCTGCTGTCTTCCCTCCCACTCCTTTCCATCCGGCTGGGTGAAATCATGGGCGTACATGCGATACTCTGTGAGCGGCCTGCGGCAGGTGTGCTGGATGGTCCCCCAGGCAGGGCCGCAATCACCTGGGTTGCTCCAGCGTTGGTTGTGAGTTGGCGTTGCTCCGCCGGGAAGGCTAACCATGTCAGTGCAGCGGCCTGGTGTGGTGTTCTCCTGAGCGGGCAGGGTGGAGGACTTGTCCATGTAGAGCCTCCTGTCTGACCTGTACGGTACATCCAGGTAACGAGGTCCCACGGGTGGGCTCAGAGCTCCTGGTGGGGGGCGCACTGAGGCAGAAAACAGCAGGAATTAACATTAACATTTGAAGCTTTGTGAGACTGCAGAACTACCTGGCATGTTGACATTGTGTTGATGTGGAGTTCTGCATCGTATTGAGGTGTTGCTGCAGCACAACTGACCATCACTGCAGTGGAGGGAGTGAGGAAGTGATAATGTTAAGTCCTTTCTGACACAGCAGTCATAAAGACATGACAGAGACAGAGAACTGCTGGAGATCATCTGTAAGACCCCTTTAAAAGTCCAGGTCAAAAGAGAGTAGGGGGAATATGAAGGGAGCTCGACAGCCCAATGAGAGCTGCGTTTGCTGAACATACAGTTCCAACGCCTAAAATAAGAAGTAGAATTCAGATGGGGAAGCAGAGTTGCTACATTTCAGATGAATGACGAACTGGTGTGTTTTGCTGTGGTCGGCACGTGTTAACTTAGTCATAGCTTGGTCATAAGGTCAGCTGCGGTGTATTGATCCTTGTGTTTTTTGTGGAAAGCTGTTCTACCTGTTTTCTTCGGCCCCTCTTTCCCGCTCTTTCCACCAGGTGTCTTTCCAGTCTTGGAGTTTCTTTTGGCCGCGGGTTTGGACTCTGTTGCACCTCTGTTGACGCTCTGAAGAGAAGCACAGAGAGACAACTCATACAAACACTCAAGTCTTTGACACACTCAGGTCCTTTAGCAGCACTGTTATATTGTGCTTCTGCTGATCCACTACTGGCAGGCTCCGCTTTGTTGCTTCTACTATTGTGGCCACTAGTCAGAGTGGACACAAGGCGACCTGGCACAAGGCCCCTAAACCCTTTCTCTCTCTCTCTCTCTTTCTCTCTGCCATGTGGCCCCAGAGATTACACAGAGCAGTACCACACTTTGGACCATCTGCACTGTATGACAACCCACTCAGCATTTCTGTTAAATTATGTTTTGCAATTCTGGCCACAATGACACAAGAAGGTGGCGGCTTGAAACTTGAATGTGCCGCGTGACGGGTTTCTGCTTTTAATGCTGCTTGAACATCAGGGGGCCACAGATGCCGTGATATAGGAGCGCGGAGGTAGACGGAGGATGTTATTGCAAATGGATCTGAAAAATAACTCACCCGTTCTTTAGGGTTGCAGTTTGGAAATTCTGGATTTGATTTCCTTCCGTCACCACTACCAACCTATAAAACCAGAGATGCTGAGCGACTTGGATCTTTTTATAATAAAATACATTGTTGTGACATTGCTTTAAAAAAATATATCTTGTGGGGTAGATTTTAACAAGTGGAGACAGAGATTATCAGAGCATCCTGACCTGGCTTGGGGACTGTTTGTCTTTTTTCTTAGTGCCAGAATGATGAGCTCCTTTCCCCCCTTTGGTTTCTATTCTGGGCCTGTTCCTCTTCATTTCTAAAAAAAGACACAAAGTACAACAACGTTATGTATCCACAGGTCGGTTCTATCCGGGAACATCGAGCAAAGCCAAATGGTTTTGTGTCACTATAACTCTCCTGAGCAGATTAGTGTGATATGGTTTTCTGTCTCACTGCCTTCACAATCAAACTAAACAATATATTTTCCCGACCTTGTTGCAGCTGGAAACTGCTTTCTGTTTAATATATATTTATATTATGACCAGGCCTGTGTAGCATTCCTAAATACTAAATAGTTTCCGTGACGTTTTGGTGGTGAATTGGTTGCAAAACCCTGGCCCACGTCTTCATATACCCTGCTGGGAGCCCAAATGAACATTGGCATATAGATCGGCTTAACCGATTTATTTCCTATTTACCTTCATTGTGATTGTTGGTGATGTGGACTAAATCTTCTCGGCTTCTGGACGGCTGCCAGACTGCAGTATTACAGACGGGGTTATCTGCCGTGCAGGGAAACAAATCAGAAACGTTGAGGATTTTATTTGAGAAATCGGGTTGAGGGGAGGTAACTCATGGACAAGCAGCCGAGTAGGTCATAGCTGCTATTAATCCAAATGATAGACAACAGTATTTTCTTAGCAGCTTTCCACAGTTTAAAACGATTTCGGCATATTGTGTAAGCGGATGCACAATTTGTTGATACTCACCCAATGCTTCATTATCTGATGCAGATTTAGGTATGTAGGTTCTGAAAGTAAAATATAAAGAGGTCATGTATATGCCATCATTATCATCCATCATAACCTTCCTGTTAGCATCACCGGGACGTGGTTGATTTTTGTTGCTGTCCCCAAACGTGACAAAGACACTTGGTAAAAAAGACGCCCGTCGAGCACAAAAATCGCACAATCATTGTAAGAAAGCAGATTTTGTATTGTTAAGCTATTGCAACAAGAGAGTAGTGTGCCTTTCGAAGTAAAGCCATGGGAAAAAAGGTGTTGAGGAGGCTGAGGACTAAGTAAGTGGGCCTTGAATCCTCTTAGTCCTACGAGCCCAAAGCCATAATCTGCCTTATGCTGGCCCAACACTCTGCAGGAATCGCTATTTTTAAAAAAAAAACTATCAATAACAGGAAAGGATATACAGAATATAGCTTTTCAATTGTTTCTAATGGGCAGACAATCCCTCTTCTTAAAATTCTGCATTGTACTGAACAGACAGAGGAGATAAAGAAGAGGAGAGGGGCACTGTTTAAGAGCCAGTCTGCTCCACTGGCGGAAGGATTTACAGTATTAACCCCCAGTGAAAATAAACAAGAAGCCTTTCAAGCCATATTATTACTCTCTGGAAAAGCCCTTTCACTCTCAGGGCAGCTTGTTGCTGCAGTTTGAACGAACACCAAACAAAGGAAACAGGCACAAGCGTCAATGCCTTTTAAGATTACAGCATCTTCTATGCCGTCTATTGAACATGTTTAATATGAGAACAAGTAACAGAAAAATATAAATAGCTTCAACCAAGAGTACAGACAAAACTGGTTCCGACATGTTTGTATTTGTGCAACTCTGTCTGCTGTGCTTACCTCCTTTTCTTTTTATTAGAGTTGGTCCGCTGCATCAGAGCCATTTCCTGAAGGAAAAGAAAATATTTTCAGCCTGATGTTACTAAACACAGCAAGAAACCTTCTGCCACATGCGAATGGACATTATAACAGTGGCAGACTCATGCAGTGATTCGGTGTTGCTGCATTTACGTGACAATCCTAATAAACTGGCTTCAGCAGCAGCTGTCAATTGCGTCTGTTTTCTGTTATGATTTCATAATCAGCTTTATTTTATAGGTACAATCTGGTGAGTGGCGGGGAGGCCGCAATTCCTGTGAGAGGTGACCCCACTCAGTCTGATCATGTTTGAGCACGAGGCTCCCCATTCAGAGTCTGTATGACATTAGAGTGTGTGGACCTTCCTGAGCGTTTATGTGCAGGATGCATTGATTTCCACAAGGGTTCGTGCCCTTCTCACCATAGAAATCGATCTTCCAGAGCCTCGCCACTTTGTGTTGTCATCCAGGAGGACCGCCGGGCTGCAGGATCGGCTGCATGAGCGGCTGGAGGAGCGGCTGGGGATGGGCGGTGGGGGGCCGTCACCGGAGCTCTGCACAGCCTCATACAGGCTGTCCATAGACCCCTCCTGATCCCATGTGGACAGACATACAGGCACATAGCTGTTAGACAGTTCAGGCAGCAGCCTGGTGACAAATTATTTAAATATGTAAATGGGCTAAATCATATGTAAATGGGGTAAATCACATGCTTTGGCCTTCACAGTTACCAAATCTTAACCCAGTTTAAAGCCTACAAGACATTTTGGCACTTCCTACCACCATCATCATAACACCTTTCAAAATATCTTTTTGGAAGAACGTTGTTCATCGCTCTAATAGAGACCAGAGATGTGTACAATCTATGCCAAGATGCATTGATGCTGTTCCGGTGGACAATTTCTAATTGATGTTTGCTTTAATTTATCACCCTCCTCTTATTTGTGAATGGATTTAATCTGCTCGCGCTAGCCATGAAGTACTAAGTGTGCAAAATCAAGCAGCTCTCACAGTTTACACCCAGGAAGGAGGAACTGCCTGTAGTGTGATGACTTCTGAGTCAAACCTAATTCCAGCATTCACGGCTGTAGAGCCGAGGATGACTGAGAGAGAGAGCACACACATCAGTGGAGTTTAAATCTGCACTTCATAGTAAACAGAAACAACTTTGACTTGTGAGGACTTGATATGACGGTATGGATATAGTGTTAATGCAGCTCAGCTTCAAATCTCTTTTAACTTTGCTTGTCCAACATGGACATAAGGATGGATTGAAATTGCTCAGAACAGATTTTCCGATTGGATTAAAATGTGTTTGGCTGAGACGGGTTTCTTCCAGGAACACTTTCGCTCTTCATCTTGCTCGTCGTGTCCTTATGATGACGTCTTATCTCTGTACTACACGGAAGAGGAGAATCATACAATCCCTGTTTATGAGTATACGTTAATCTCATTTATTGACCCCCACTGAGTTGCATGCATTTTCAAGTAAGTTAACATCACACACGTGACGTGGAATAACGCAGAAGACAATCAGTGCAAACATAAGCTTCAAGAGGTCAGTTAATAATCCTGAATGTTGGTCAACATCTGTGGAAAGACGAGGTTCTGTACGCTCGCCCTCGTGCCCACGTGCAGGACGTCAGCTGCAGCAGTCTGAGGGACCATATGTGTGTGGATCACATGTGCCTTCCTTACTTATCGGTACTGTTGTTCTGCTTTCTCCTGTAGCATCACTACAATGCATGAACACATCAAGTTTATACATACGCTCACTGGCCACTTCATTAGGCACACAGGTAGAACGTCAAGCAGTCCGGTACAACAGCTCTGCATTGTATTCTACTTTTATGACTTTTTTCAGTTCCTTTTTAACACCAACACAAAGGTAATAATTCCACCTTACTATTGAAGTGGTTGTGGGTGGTGATGTCTCACTGGCGTGCATTACATTGAATAGTGTTACTGATATTCTGCCAAGCATACTATGTTTTACACAGTAAGTATTATTTAGCAGGCTTCTTTGCCCGAGCACTCATTTGCATCACAAGGTTAAGTTATTCTTCCTTCCTCCCTCAGCTTCAGATGTGAATACAGGAAAGTGTCTCTCTTACCAGTGAGAAGCAGAAAAGGTTCATGTTGGATGACAGGTCTCCGGGCTCCTCGTGTCTCCTGATGGAAATGCAGCAGCTGAGTGATGGCCAGAGACAGAGGGAAACAACAGCTCAGTCGGAGCCCGGCCCTGGTCGCCTGCTGTCTTCTCAGCTTAATACCACTGTGAAATCCCTCCACTAATCCAATAGATGGACCACCATTACTCTACCAGCGAAAGCGGAACTTCCTCTTGACAACAAGCCCACCATTGGTGGAGCAACTGATTGAGTCTTTGTTTTGACCCTTTTTTATTTTTTTTGTCGGGATGCTCTGACCAACAGCTTTGCTCTTTTTCACCTACGCTGAGCGGTGAACTCCAAACCAGTCGAGAAATGTCAAAATAAAAGTCCTGGAATTAAAATACGGTGAACGTGCTCCTATACTGAGCTTCTGATGTTTATTCTTTATGTTGCTGTTTTTTATTCTGAATATTTGCTTCTATAACTTTGTCATATTTATCTAAAAAACACTTTCAGTTGCTTATCGTACAAAATGTGTTCTATTAGTATATATCTGCTGTGCTTCAATACCAGTGAAGTAAAAGTACAGAAGTATCAGAAAGCGATACTTTACGTCATTACAGTGATATATTTTAGCTGGTGAAGCTGATTTGAAGTATTTTATTTAATATACTGTTTTAAATACATGTATATTTATAGTTTATTGCCTTTTTTCCGCTCCAAAGGCTCCCAACAAATTAAAGGTCATTAGTTCTGCAACAAAAGAATAATCTTCCATACTGGTCCTGCTGGAATAGCGACAACAATCACAAACATGTAATGTACATCCAGGAATATTTTTCAGGCTTTACTCGCAGCACATTAACAATTCACTCACAATGTCAAACAAACCCACTAATTCTCATATTCTCAGCCACAGCTCTTTCCTATGTGGGCTGCAGAGGTGTTTTCATGTTCCAAATATGGTTCTGTGCATGCAGCTTCCTCAGCAATCTCAACAAACAACTGATGGAAAGTTGTTTCATTTTTATTTCGGCGAAAGTCATCAAAGGTCTTCTTTTTCATTTGGTCCATCTGTGCGCCTGTTGGAGAAATGGCAAGTACAGTATGAACCACTTAACACTTTAAGTTTAAACATTCGCCCTGCAGCTGGGGACTAATCCACAAATCATCTACCTCTGATGTCTGAGCTGCTCTAATGAAGAGAAGAAACAGCTGGAGAGATTAACACTTATGACCCATATTTTCCTGCTGATGTGACGGAAAAACCATATCCACATGAGTGGAATGATCTGGAAGGTATTTGGAAAGCTGTTCATTCAAATCGGGTCATTGTTGATAAATGTTTTTATCTGTGACCTGACGTCTGTGTCTTCTGCACAACAGGAAATGTATGTACGGTTATAAATTTAACCTGCTGCGTGAAAGAGAAGATATGATCATAAATATCCTGCTCTGATTGAACCAATTGATACATTTACCGCTGATTTAAATGAGTGCTTTGTTTGTGGGCACCGTTGTTACCTGACAGAAACAGGGTGTGGCCACTCCTTCCGTGGGACGGGCAGAATGAATGAACACTGCCACACCAGGTGTTTTTCCAGGTTTGTTCCTATATTGAAGGGAAACAATCTGTGCAGCAGTGTGATGAAACAGGGATTAAATCCAGCATCATCCCAAGAGTCAAGCCGAGGCTGATTTGCAGATGATTGATCACATAGGTTCTATTTATAATCCACCACTGACCTTTAAACCCACACGCGTTGACACACATTTGATCGAATGCAGAGATTCTTACCACAGTTTGTTTCGAACACCAATCATTCAGCAGATAGATCATGTTGGGCATTGGTATGATAGCGTTTAGTAACCCGATTTGTTGATGTTTGTCCAGTTTAAAGGTACTATAATACATTTCTTTATACGATACGTTTCTTTAGTTGTGTTTACTCACTAAAAACACTGTGTGTATCCTTTTTTTTCTATATGATTTATGAACAACTGTTGATATTCATATTTTCAACAGCTAGCAGGCTTTTTGTTTAGCGCCTTTTGCCATGTATGCATCAAAAATAAATAATATTTTAAATTTGTCCAAATACACCTTTTGCTGATTTAACTTATATATTTACTGGAAGTCTAATACTTTATTTCCCAACAACGGCATGCCCTCTCCAAAAAGTCACAGGAAAAAGCTTTGTGGATGAGAGATGAAACCAAACAGACTCTTTACCAAAGCTTTTGCATCCCAAGTTGTGCCAATGGTCTCAGAAACACTTCCTTTCTCATAAGTGGGCGTGGTCGATGTGGGCGTGGTCGATGTGGGCGTGGTCCCCTCTCCCGCCAATCACCCCAAAACTCATTAGGAATAGTCGGAAGGTCTTGTGGATGAGTCAGAGACGTGTCTCAAACAAAGTTATTCTTCTTTTCATTTGTCAGTCTGAAAAATGCAAATTTAGTGTCAGAATCTTCATAAGATATTTGGCTCATGAAGAACTGGTCCAATAATTACTTTGGCTACTATTAGAGAGAAAAAATCTGGTATAATGAATGTTCATGTTCACACAGATACAGTCAAGCTTAATTGCCCTTGATTCAGCCCTCATTGGCTGTACAATTCGAGAACTTTTTAAGTCTTTAGCTCGCCCCCCCACCTCAGTAACAGGAGACCGCTGAAACTAATTAATGAGATTAGAGGATTTACTCCTTTTATTTAATGAAATTGACTACTACGTTGCAGCAGTGACAGACAGCGACCCACATAGCCTCAGGACTATAGCAGTGACCCACTAAGAGACATCAGGAAGGGATTAAGTGTGTGCTCGTGTACACGAGTTCTAGTGTGTGTGTGTGTGTGTGCGTGCGTGCGCAGTTTGAGAAGGCTGTGATGATGAATGAGGCTTAAAAAGTCTAAGACACAATCTGTACATTTCATTCAAAAGTTATTTTCAGGATAGTCCCAACAAATCATCTGCCATCCTATTTGCATTTGTATTTTTTTTTTTAACTTTATTTTAATTCATTAGAGAGTAAAGTTGATCACTGAGTTACGCCTCACTGTCAGCTGAGGCTTGTGCGGTTCGCCATGAGCGCACAAATCCTTCCCCAAGTTCAAGACAGTCCTTCAACTGTCTATGATTTGTAGTTAATATATGACAGGAGTTAATATCCACTGTCATTGGAGCTTTTTTGTAGAAAGACATGTAATCATGGACAAAGGGATCTGATCTGTCTCTCTCCTGTTTCATTCTTTTCATCTGCGAAGCTTTAACATTACAACAGTTCATGCTGGGATTAACCTCCATAATTCCCCGCATTCAATATTATATATATCATATTTGGTGTAGCAGGTAAGCATAATATTTTACTGTGCGTGTCATAACTATCATATTTCAAAATTCTGGGGTAAAAAATAACAAGTAAAGCATAACTTGTATACACATTGTTAAAGCAGCACTGAACTGATTCAGATAGTGAAGCTGTGAATTATTACTGTTTTACTTTAATGACATCTAGTGGCAAGAAGAGGGAATTGCAGAAAAAGTACTTGTATTGAAGCTGCAGGTTTTAAAATAAAAGAAAAAGGCAACATGCTGAGGAGATAAATGCATTCATATTTTCCTCAGTTATTATCTCCCCTCTTCCATAAAGGAAATAAGGACCAGATTTAATAGTCACAGTTCATTTCATGCTGCCTGTACGATCAGCACTTTGGGCTGCACTTCACCTTCAGTCCAGTTCCTCTATCTTTGTAAATAAGAGCTGCTGAAGTCACACTGAAACAAAGCCAATAAACAAACTCTGCAGTATGTGTAGACCTTGTGTTAGGGAAATTATTTAATGTCAGTTTTTACATCCTGTAAAATGCTAAACTTTCTATTAGGAGTTGTGTTTTAATGCTCAACGGGGTCGGTGTTTTGCATTTTGTCAAAACAATTCAATCATAATTCTGCCATCCCAGTTGGCCGTGCTGATCATGGAAAGTATTTATATAAGAGATTTTTTGATGATTATTACTTGATGATTTAGCCAGAAATATAAATTACTTTAAGCGACCCCAAATATCTTCTTTATATCTTGAATATTTCTTATTGAAATACAAAAATTGTCACAAAGAGAAAACAATGTGGCGTGTCACCTTCTCAGAGCTCCACATCAGCAAACGGTCCAACTGTACCGGTGTTTGTTGTTTTATACATTATTGCAATACACATCATCACTTATACAACTACTAACTTGTCTCTCACAGTGAAAGACTAAACCGTTAATCTCCTCTGCTCCGCCGCGCGTTGTTCCTCTTTCCCATCGGAGTCTTCAGATGAGTTTGTAGTGCTACGGAACACAGACAAGAAAAGTCAATCAACTTATTTCTGCATATCAGACATATATTATTGATTGTGGGACACATCAGTCACTTCTTGTTTTCAGCTGGTTATGTATTGTAGTGTTAAAAAAGGATGCTGATTTGGATCTTTATCATCCACAAGATATGCACTAAACTCTAAATCGAAAAAAAAAAGGTCCTCAGACTGACCAGATTCCACAACGCAGATAGAACGACTGAGTGACTTTCAATTATTATCAATTATAAATAAAAATGTTGCATTATTCAAAACAAAAGAACAGCTTCTCAATACATTTGAGGCTGTAAACAGCTAAAATAAAGCAAGACGAGTTGTAACCCAACATCTCGACCACCTTTACCTTATCAGCTCACGTCTAACATAGCATGTGATGTGTAATCCTGTGTACATGTAAAACATTGCAACTGTTGTTGTGTCCGTTGTCATACTTGGATCCTTCGAATTTCCGCTGCCGATAAGATGTGCTGTTCTTCATTAGATGGAGAAGGACCATGTCACAGAAGAAGACGCCCTGTTGGGATCAAGTATTATTCAGCGATGTGACAAAAACAAATCAAACGTTTCCCATTAAAAGAAAAATGATTAATAATACTTACGGCACCCATCAGAGCCAATCCTGAACCTACATTGATGGCTGTTGGGATGATGTTGAACTTCCCAGCCTACGAACAAGGGCAAGGAAGTCATCTGTTATTTATCAAAGTACGTTTGGATTTAAATGGTGACATCAGTCATGTCCTGTTTAACCATTAAGGGTTTTAATGTAAAAACATTTACTACTTACACTCAGTATCCCTGCTTGTATCTTAATAATGAAACCATAATACCTTTGGTAGATTGTAATATTAAACCGTGACCTGGATTTTACATCATAAATCATCATAATGATTCGGCACATTAATCCAATCACCCTGAAAAACACGTTTATCTTCCGTACCTTTCCAATCACCATGATGTCAAATCGGACTCCGTAGACTTTGAATAGAGACCGATAACTCTCACCAGAATCATTCCTATAATAGCGAGTGTGCCTGTGGCAAAAAGCAACAACATTAAGTGTTTAATGACAGTTAAGAATCCTTTTTCTTGTTGGTTTTTGTTGGTCGTTGGATGTTTAAATTGAAATTAAAACTCAACCTGAAGTTGAATCCCGTGGCAATGTTCTTATCGGTGATGCTGACGTCCTGGCGAGTGAACTGGTACTGTGGATTGCAGTTGGAGTAGCCTTTATCAAGGTCACATTGCCACTGTATCCCAATGCCAATGGAGGCGCCCTGTTTAACAAAATACAACTGTCTTCATGTGTTGCAGATGTGAATGATCAATTTAATAGTTAAAGGTTTAAAGCTACCATTGCATAAAATACTACTTGGCTAAATTAATCAATGTGATACCAAAGTTATGTAGCGATACAATAGTTGACTATGTGTGATGGTTAAACGTGTAATACTAACTAATGTGGCAAGATCCTGGAAGTCGTATCCTGCTTGCTTGGTGATGTCTCCCAGACGAAAGATGGGGCAGTAGGGGTGGATCTCTTCATTGTATGTGCATTTCTTCAAATAGGACTCATCGGTTGTTTGAAGGACGTTGGACCTGAAAGTTAAGAAAAGCAAAATAGTACAGTGTTTGTATGTTAGTTTGCAATGCTTCCTGTTTATCAGTTTCACCCGAGCAGCTACACTGAGCAAGGCTGGATTACAGACTGGGTGATGTGGGAAGCGACTCCGGGGCCCCTGAGCCTCCAGGGTCTAACATCAAATATTTCCCCCAGTTAATGAAGCCATAGCAGGGAGAGGATTTGGTGAATGGTCAACACAAGGGAAGACTTACTTTGCAAATTTGAATTTGGGGAATTGTATGAAGTTCTTGATGTAGATGGTGAAGTTTTCAGCGTTTGTCAGCAGAGGCTTTCTGTTAAAAAACACTTCAATGGAGGATTCATTTTACACACATTCAGAAAAATGTCAAAAACATATAATCATGAACTGAATTGTCTTTGTTGAAATATATTTTGGAATAAATCTGTGGTATTTCCTTATTTACAAAGGACTTTCTGGTTCCCTTCCCAAGGACCTCACTGAAAAATGTCTTCAAGCTTTAAGAGCTTGATTTCATTCTGTTGAATGAGGGTGATGAAGTCCTTAAGAATAGACAAAAACATTTCATGTGGCTTCTTACTGTGGTTTGATTTTTTTTTCGATGGGACACCAGCCAAAGATTTCACAGGTACCGGTGGTGTTTTTATCCGTTCTTAAACACCGGCCACTCATGACTCCTTTAGAAAAACAGACGAATACAACAGGCCCATTAGCTGGCTGATCTAATGTAAAGAGGAACTGGATTTGATTTTCTCCAGTAAAGATGGATAATATAATCAAGTATAGATAGAAATTCTCAGACTATTTCCCACTTGAATTTCAGTGGCATTTAAAGGGTCCTTCCTTGTACCATGTGCATACGTTTGTGTCATCATCTCTGCAATGCTGTTCTTCTATTTGGACCAGGAAATGAAGAAATAATTCAATCCTTTCAGACAGGCCAGGGCAAATGACCTCGCTGACATTTTTAAATCGGTGGCTGTTTCTGTCCTACCATGACCGGCAAACACCGTCTTTCCTTCCTCACAATCCTCGTTGGTTCGACAGTGTCCATCCAGGACTGCGGGGCTCTGAGAACAAACACCAACGTTATCTTACGTGCTGATGAACTGTGACCTCAATACTCAATTAGCTTTCATCATCAATCAGGAAAATCATTCAACATTAAGTTTAAAAACACAGAAATTACACTAAAATACACACTAAAATATAAAACTAATGTAATCAAACGTTTTGAGGAGCTTGCATGCTATTTATTTACAAAACACTGCTTAAAAAATAATTATGCTTTGTGCTCATGTTAACCTTTTAAAACAAACCCACAAGTGTAAAAAAAGTTCAACATATCGGTGTTGTGTTCCCTCTTTAAATAATGATTGATAAAGTTCAGTTGATTTAGTAAGTGGACCTATCAAATCAATATCATGTGAATATCCAGAGCCCCCGTCTGTCCATGGCCTTTTCACTGCAGGTAAGAAACTCTGTGACCGTGTTTGACTGCAACGATTCACAACAGTTAAGGCTCCCGTGAGTTGTCCCAATTTAGGAGCAGGGGTGGTGCCGTCTGTCAGAAACAAAATGTAAACACGAGGAGGGCTTTTATGGCGGTGCAGTACTTGTACAGGCTTGCTATCCTTCCTAGCTGCTGGCAGTTTGACAGGAGACCAGCAGTTGAGTTTACATACCAGGGACCTTCTGCAAATGATCTAACCCGGAGGAATTACGACACGCACACGCTGTAAAAGATGGAGGGAGCAAGTGTGGGTTTAAACATGCAGATCAGTGGCCCCTGGCTGTGAACATAGGACCACATGTTTTGTCACTAGAAGAATCAGGGTGAGACAGGTCCTTCCCATTTATATTTCAATTTAACAGTTTGCAACTGAGAGTAAGGTACCACCTCTATTTTCTTTTTTCTAGTGCATCAACAGCCCACTCACTGATCAAATGTATTTTAGTTTGCAATGCTGACGGTTTTAGGCACAGTACACGTTTTCCAGTGTGAGCACACTCCTCAAACCCTACTAATAACTGGTGTATACTATGACTGAGCAAAACGTTTTCATAATTGCCCCTCTTTATGGTTGAAACATGGCTGGCTGGAATAGATTCCGGATAGTCAGACAACCAGCAGTCAGAATAAACATAGCGATTTTAAAATAAACAGATTGTGGCTCGAAGCTTACAGGCGAGAGGAGTAATGTAGTAAGTACACAGTGTCTTAACGGCACAACGTGCCCTCCAGCAAGCTGACACTCACAACAAGAAGCTCCCGCAGTATTGGACAAAAAAGAATGTTCAATCAAAGTTCAATGAGATGCATCCTGGGGATCATCAGAAGATTTGTGTTCGGACAGACACATTTAATGGAGGCTCCTCAATGTGTACAAATGTTCAAGCTGAGTTAAAGCAGCTCATCTCTGTTCATGAACAACCGTCTCCATTAGTGTCGCCTCCCCATCCATGTCTTGAGAACTACTGAGAAATATTCAGCCCGCTACATCCATACAAAGAAAGAGAATATAATTAAAAGTTTTGTGAACTGAGGTCCAGTTGTAATAAAACACAACTCGGTGTGTATTATTACCACAATACCTGGTTCATTGCTGCCATCATGTTTTCTAATTAAATCAGAAATGCGATTCTGCTCGACAGATTAAAAAGACAAAAGACGTCTCCTCACATACATCATCACGTCAATGATTTGAACCTAAATCAAGTCTGACATATTCTCACCTCAGCACAGTATCCCATTTTCTGATTCGGCGTCTCGAAGAAATTGGTGACAACAAAAAGGACAGCTTCACCCTACATGTGGAGAAAACACTGTAAACCGGTTTGTATATGCACATTACTTCATGAGGAGATCTGTGCTGCCTGTTGTTTGTTCCCACCTCATCACCTGACCCTGCTCCTGCCTTCAGACCTGAGTATACCTTTGCCATTGACGTCTACTATATACCGACTGTACCACCTCATCTACCATATCTGTTGTGTTCCAATTGTGTTCCAATTATTTCTGCCTGTACCCTTTAAATGGACTTGCATCCCTCCTGGCGTCTTACGAAGTCCAGGAAGTTATCTCTGGGTTTGTGCCATGTAGTGAGGTTCAAGCCCTCGGCAGGCTTCCAGGCGTTCACCAATTAGAGGAAATCAGGCTTTTAGGGAGGGCGGCCTTGAAGATACATGAGCTGAAACATCTTGTTTCAGACAGAGGATGAACAGAAAGGCTGTATAAAGGTCCAGTTCAAGATGTATTTGTTTTAACAGTGAACCATGCAAAGCTACTTTAATGGTGTAAATATCTATAGCTGGAAGTGAGCGTCATAGATCCCCTAAAATGCCAACTCTGTTTGACTCGCTTCCCGTCTCTCTGTTTTTCACATAAAACAGTAGCCTATAATATTAAATGTATATTCTTCTTTTCTGCAAAAAATCAAATAAACTTAATTCCACACTCTCAGATTTTTGTATTTAACACTCTTCCTGCCTGAGTGTGTATTTGGCTATTTGTATTCCCTGCTGGCTGAACAGGGACACATGAGGCACTTCCTCTTTGCTGCAGGTCAATGAATTACTGCTGCATATTAAGGACGTACATGCCAATAGGTGCGGTGATGTGCATATTGTCACCTGTGGTGGGATGACGTAGTCCTCCGCCCCCCACACCAGCAGACCCGACTCTGTGGTGTTAGTCACTGAGACCCCCTTCAGTTTAGTTATGACAGAACTCTGGATGGCCTCCTCTTGCTCCTGGTAGCCTTTCTTGATTAAAAACACCCACCTGCGGTAAAACCATAAATAATCGCTGACGACTGTTCGTGCATTAGACAAATGAGAGAGAAATGTTCAGAAGTAATGAAAAAATGAACTTAAACAGATTGAAAAGTATTGGAATTGAATGTGTGTTATAAAGTGTTTTAAGTGATTAGAGTCAACTGGGCCAGCTGGTTGTAAACAATTCTAGTCTTGACTAATAATCCAGTAGAGGGGATAATTACTTTGTTTTTATCTACTTTGTTTTTTTTTATCTACGGCATTATGGCAACTGCATGGCGTTTAGTATAGCTTAGCCACGCTGTTTGGTTTATGGCCCATTAGAGCACATGATATTATAATTAATAGCATTAATCTAATGACAACACCGACATATGGAATTGTGTTATAATAGTAATAATCTCTTACCCTATCATGTAACCGATGATAGCTAACTGAAAGAGTCTGTACAAAATCCCAACTCTCCTATTTTTGGTGACAATGTATTTCTCCGTTTTGTAGTCAAATAAAGAGAGGAAACGTCCGTGAAAGAAGCTGCAGGCCATCCTGACTGCGTCTGCAGACACTTTTGCTTTCAGTGTCCTTATTCGTCCCAGTGCACCGTGAAGGCGACTTCAACTCACCCGCTCCCACCACCAACCACCCACCTGCTTCCTGTGTGGGGCCGCGGCCCTCTAGTGGGCTGCGTAGGTACTGCAGGTGGACTGCAAGGTCATTTACAATAAATTAATGCAAAGTTATAAATAACCTAAAAATAAATATTTTTTGTTTTTTATGTAATCCTGTTCATGGACAAACAAACAAGCAGCAATAAGAACATAATCCCTTTGGCGGAGGTGGAAAAAAAAAAGTACTGCAGCATCGTTTGAGACTGTGAGGACAAACTGGAGTAACTCAGTATTCTCTCACCTCTCGAGAACTCATCAGCAGATTGCAGCCAGAAAGTCTCAGTCAGAATTATTATGGTAATATGTCCTTTTGTTATTCTGTTACGTCATTGCAGTGCTTTCAGATATTATTATTACTCATTTTACCACACAGTGAACCAAGGTGAAATCAACCAGCATCCAGCCACGTTGTCTCAGGTGGAGAATCATCCCACAGGTAGTTTGATTGTGTGGCTTTTGTCCCCCTGTGTGTAATCTTTTTACATATATATCCTTAAATGTCAAACGATTCCCTTAAATGTAAGATATTGTGTGTTTCTTGATCGTGACCTAAAATACAAGCCTGCTTTATTAAACCGTTTGGCTCCTCTGCCACATTTATGTTATGTTATCATTTATCTCTGACATCAATTGGATTCAAATTGAAGAAGATTTTAATGACACTGCCGTCTCGGTGGTTGCTTTCACTGGCCAATTATGCGAAATAGCAAACAGCTGGTCCACCTGTGATACTCGGTGAGTCACAGCAACCAAAGATGAACGCCTGCAGTAGATCTGTAACTTTGTTGACATTTATTTCTTCATCACTGCTCCTCCTGCAGTGTGAAGCTCTTTCAGAACAATTTCCGGCATCTTATAAGGTTATGACTAATAATACATTAATTTGCCATGATCAGTTTATGTCTGTTTACATATCAAAGATGCAGTTCACTGATCTTCCTCTCACCATCTATGTTAAAGGTAAGTAATCCATTTGATATATATATATATATATGTGTGTGTATATGTGTATATATGTATATATGTATGTATATATATACACATATACATGTATATATTTATGTGTATATATATATATACTGTATATGCATCTGCATATATTATCTAAATTATGATGGCATATTAACAATATTTTATTTATTTTTCTTCTTTGTGTCTGAATTTTACCTACAGATGAACACGGCCGGTATTACCAAGCTATTTCTATAGCAAAACAATGCCACTACTTCCTTGAAGAAACAGACTTCTTTATTATCTTAACAGTATCATTTCATGGTTGTTTTGTCAGCAGACAAGTAAGTTAATATCAATGTGGATTGTAATGCAGGTGTATAGACATCTGAATTTTTCATCATTATGGTCTTTCCAAACCATTTTTGTTCATTAGAAATACATCAGAAGCTTGATTGTTGTGATCATGGCACTTGCAGACAAAGGCAAATTAGAAATCGTCAAGTCAATACCTCTCATTTGTGAAAGGACCATTGAAGGTAGCAGTTGAGTATCATGGCTGTCTGTTTGATATAATCATCACCACTGTGTGTATTATTAATTATCAGAGTGTTTTCTACAGGGGAAAACATAAAAGATTATTCACCAGCATCTCGGCAATTCTGCAACAAAGATGGGTTCATCATCATTATAGCCCAGAATGCCACAGTCCCACCTCTGGACCTGGACGCTGTCTGGATCCCTTCCAGTAGGAGCAAAAACTGTGAACCCAAGAAAATATCCGCCGATGCTGTTATTTTCAGCTTTCCTTTCACTGACTGTGGCACTCAGTCTATGGTAACTATGTGATGATTTACTCACCAGTCTTTGTCAGGGCCAGGTGGTATTTCATGGCTGAATACATGACTCGTGTCTTGTAGGTAGCAGATGGGACTGTTAACTACTGGGTCAACATTGAGATGAAACATCCACAGAGAGGCTTCATATTCCGTGACCCTCCTTTCTAGTAAGATTAAGATAGTGCTCCACTTGTCTTGCATTGTGAAAAAAAAGGACCCCAATTTCGTTCTGCTCTCTTTTCAGTCTTACTGTGCGCTGCAGCTTTGCACAGGGCCAAATCACCCAACTGGGCATCCGTGTTCAGGAGGAGAAATCTGAGCCCCCATCAACACTGAAGAGCGAGGGAATACTGAGGACTGAAATGAGGTTCGCCAAAGGTCAAATTTCTTTTTTTTCTTTGCATCACATTTAGTTAAAGGGCCATGTGTATGATTTAGGGGCTTCTAGTGATAAAGTTGCAGATTGCAACCAACTGAGTACCAATCCCTTTTCCAAGCATGTAGGAACTATGATAGTCTTCAGGCTATATTTCATGTCCAAGAGGAAACAGGCATCCGCATCACTCTGAAAACATTTATCAACAACCTGCCACATGAACTTAAAAACTTACCAAGATGTTTGTTGTGGGACTAATGTAGAACAGCGGTGCAGTAAGTCCAGCCAACACATCCTTGTTGTGTCCATCTTGGATATCGAACTGGGTCCCAGACAATATTGTAATCAGTTTCTATTGAGGCCCCTCATTGGTTTGCCCAAATGGGATGTTGATTGGCCCTAGATGAGCACCTTGGCTCTGATGGGTAGAACTTTGCCCGGATTGGATCCGTCAAGTGCCCATGTTTGCTAATCCCATTTCTAGCCATGACACCAACTGTATTTAAAGTCTCTGAGTCCATGTTCAGCTGAAGCCCATGTAGGTTCCGTTTCAAAACATGTTGAAGCTCTCTTTTCTAAACTCTGAATAATATTACTTTTTCCACTCTTTGACCTGCAGATTCCACTTACAGGTCTTTCTATTCCTCTCGGAACCCTCCACCAGTGATAGGACTTGGCCAACCTGTATATGTGGAAGTGTTTGTTGTCAAACATCAGGACAAGGACTTAGCTTTACTGCTGGAGGACTGCTGGGCCACACCGACTGAAAACCCACTTGATCCACAAAGGTGGAACCTTCTTGTTAGAGGGTGAATATGCAATAATTTTTAAATTTCTGAAGATATGATGCAATTCCTAAGAAGAGAAAATCAAGTCTAAACCCTGAAGCTCATTTTTTAATCCAATCCAGATGTCCTTTCACTGGTGATAGCCAGGAGACTGTTGTGCTGCCAGTTGTCACCAGTGGGGGGCTGAAGTATCCCTCTCTTCACAAACGGTTTGTGGTCAAACTGTTCTCCTTTGTAAAACCACCAACATTAGAAAGCCTGGTATGTAATATACAGTACACATTCAACAATAAAAGTACTACTGATATTTCTTTTTTAATCTCAGTGAAGACAACTGTGACTATTTCGTGACTCAACAGGTGTATTTCCACTGTGATATAGAGATGTGCAGGGGAGCTGATTGTTCACCATCCTGCAGCAATGGTAAGAGGTTGCAGTCTATTGATCCTTTATGAAGACATGCTTGTCCGCGACTCTGTCTTGTGCTACTGATTTATGCGCTTACTTGAATATGACACTGATCATCAATGTCTCTTGGTATCATTCAGGAAGCCATAAATCAAGAAGGACAACACCAGGAAAGACAACTTATCACAGCATGATCTCTGGAAGACCTCCTATTTATCTGCTATGATCAAAATGGCAGCTTTTCGAAACAGTTCTAGAAAAGTGCAAAAATTATTTCTGATGGAAATAAACCACTTCCCTGTAATGGCCCCATATACCTCCTTTATATTTCTATTGTATTAATGCAACTGTTTTTTTTTTCTCCTTTTAATCAGAGTAACCTTAAATAGTCCAAGGTGTCTGAGGGTCAACTTCTGATTATAATAGATCTGAAACAGTACTCTACATGTAGATGTCACTTGATATTAAAGTGTGTTGTGTCCCTGTTACGATCCCTCTTTTAAGAAGTATAGATTTTTTTCCTAGTGAAAGATCCCCATTACCCACTGTCAATGTTAACTGCATTGTAGATACCGTAGATAGATCGATAGATTGATTGATTCACCTATTTTTGTGTCTTTACTTTAAGAGGGCTAGGGTTTAAACTTTTATTTTGGTGGAGGATCGTGGGTCATGTGCCCAGAGCTCGACCAATAGAAATACAGAATGTGTTAGTTTCCGGAAGTTATTCACTGAGTGTGTTCTCTGATCGAGGGGAATAAAATGTGGAGCTAAACTTCTCTTTTATAAAGTACAATACTGTCTGTGGGCACAGACATTAACGATTTGTCTTTGTCTGCTCCTCCCGCTGATGTCCGCTGGACTAGTCATGTCTAAATCAACGACAAGGCACTCAAAGGAGAACGAGTCCATACAGCTGCCCATCTTTAAGCACAAAGCCAGCCTGATTCAGGCCGTCAAAGACAGCACTTTCCTGGTTGTCACCGGCGAGACTGGCAGCGGGAAAACCACCCAACTTCCACAGTACCTGCATGAAGCTGGTAGGATGACTTTCTGTTGTGTTGAGCATGAAAATACACTGTAAAGTTAACGTTTTCTGCCAAAAGTGTATAAACCAGCATTACTCTGCCTTACGTTCACAAACAACAATTCGGTGCTCTCATTGGGAATGTAAACTAGTACTTCATTTTTAATGCTAAGATTCAGAAATAGGTATGATCCATTCTGCTACAAATATTTCATGCCTGAACTATTTACATGAACTATTTAGATGTTAATCATTGACCCATATGAATACAGTGTAAATCATAGTGGCTTCCGTCTCCTTTTCGGGTAGGCTTTTGTAAAGATGGCAATATTTGCATCACCCAGCCCCGCCGGGTGGCTGCCATCACAGTGGCCCAGAGGGTCGCTCAGGAGATGCAGTGCACTCTGGGTAGACAGGTTGGCTACCAAGTTCGCTTTGACGACTGCACATCGCAGGTGAGTGACAGACCTAACTCAGCATCTGCAGACATTACTGTATTGTAAGAATTTGATGCCATGACGATGTGTTTGTGGTTGAGCCAGGACACGTTGGTGAAGTACATGACAGACGGCTGTTTGCTCAGGGAGATCCTGGCCAACCCTGGACTCTCTCAGTACAGTGTTGTAGTCTTGGATGAAGTCCATGAACGAAGCCTCAACACGGTAAGTCTGTAGATTCAATGTGGCCCCCCGCGATTGTTTCAGCACCATTCAGATGGTCATTAATTTACAACATTGAGTGTTTCCCATCCACATACACATGAAGTGTTTGTTTTGTTGCAGGATATCCTCCTTGGTTTGTTGAAGAAAGTTTTCTCTAATCCTGCTAAAGCCATGAGGGGTCGATCTTTCCCCCTGAGGGTGGTAGTGATGTCCGCCACCTTGGAGACTGACAAACTTTCAGCCTTTCTCGGTGACTGTCCCGTCTTCGTTATACCTGGGAGGACATTTCCTGTCACCTGTATGTTTGGCTCCGCCGTGGGACCTAAAGATACAGAGAGCACCGGTTATATTAAAGAGGTACTGAGATTGTAATAGAAAGCCAATTACTTTAACCCGGCTTCACAGAATTACAATGTGTTTATTGAAAATTACATCCTTTACTCGACAGGTCGTGAGAGTGGCCCTGGATGTGCACACCAGTGAAATGGCTGGAGATATTCTTGTGTTTTTGACAGGTCAGCTACAATGAGCCATTATGTATCATAAAGGATATTTCCCATGTCTTGGGGCCAGAATGACTCTTAGGGACAAACCCGATCGTATTTGGTGCAGTATTAAGCGAGAGCAATATAGCCACTAACCGCAAAGATGTAAATTATTTTTATGATGTTATCAGACACTGATAATAAAAATCTGAGACTGTCCGTGGCAAAAAGATACACTTTGAATTTATTTGATGTACATTTGCCCTGTCAGTTATGCTGCAGTTATTTTGTGATTATTGCTGTACTGTTCTCGCTAAATACTGGACCAGTTACCATCATTTTTATCCCGATGAGTCATTTCGACCCCCATGCATGGGAAAATAGGGCCTAGGTTCAAAATACTGGATTTATCCTTTAAGCCTGTTGAGCTCCGCCACATTAATCCCTTCTCGTTTGACAGGTCAGTCAGAGATCGAACGTGCCTGTGACATTCTGTTTGAAAAAGCTGAGTTTATTGACTACCGCTATGATGTACAAGACCCAACAGTGGAGGGCCTACTTATTCTGCCCCTTTATGGATCCATGCCCACAGGTAAACACACACAGTTGCTCTTACATCTCTTTACGTGTAAAGTATCTTAAATTAGTTAATTAGCATGTTTTGTATTGTACTTGAGAACCAGTTCCAGGTTGTCCAATCCATCATTTCTTTTCATGAAGAAAGGTGACAAAAAAGAATGTTGTACATTACAACTAACACGAAATTGCACAACAATTAATATTAGAAATAATTTTATTTACCCATAATGATTCTTACAATAGACCACTTCACATTTAGATCCAGAGCTCAGGGCTTAAATTCCATATAGTGAATAGTGCAACGTCCCGCATAGAGTTGATCAGGTAACAATAAGGGCATTGTTTACAAATCAGACTGATGAGCAGAATTGGTAATATCATTAGTATGAAGCAAATCTTATCAATTCCCACCCCTATTTTCAAATTGAAAAGGCAGTGTCACCTTCCTTTATGATGTTCTATGATTCTCTTCATAGATCAACAGAGGCAGATATTTCAGCCTGCCCCTCCAGGAATAAGGAAGTGTGTGGTGGCCACTAACATAGCTGCAACATCTCTCACCATCAATGGCATAAAGTAAGAATGCCGCTTTTATCAAATACGTTACCATCAAATACACAGATGATGTTACTTTATTGAAATCGTACACTGATGTCTCTGCCAAATATCTAATATTGCCGTTCTATCAGGTACATCATAGACAGCGGGTTTGTGAAACAACTCAACCACAACTCAAGGGTGGGCATGGACATCTTGGAGGTGGTGCCTATTTCAAAGTGAGTCTTCGACAAAGTAACATTGGTGTCAACACTGCAAATAGCTTAGCTTGTCTTGCAATGCTATTAAGAAAGCTTGCCAATTGAGGTTTTTCGGTGTTTTCTGCAATTAGGAGCGAGGCCCAGCAGAGAGCAGGCCGAGCTGGAAGAACCTCAGCCGGGAAATGTTTTCGGATCTATACAAAGGAGTTCTGGGAGGAGTGCATGCCTGAGTATACAATTCCAGAGATCCAGAGAACAAGTCTGACAGCAGTGGTCCTCACACTGAAGTGCCTGGGTGTTCATGATGTCATTAGGTACACTGACTCCTCGTGTTTTCTTTTAGGTTGTAATTCCCTATTTCTCCCATGTCCTTGATTAGCATGACTCATTGCCTCTTAAGGTTCCCTTATCTGGACTGTCCAGAGGAGAGGTTCATCCTAGAAGCACTAAAACAACTCTATCAGTTTGATGCTATCGACAGGTGAGGGTTTGTGTGTGTGGACGAGTTTGTGAATTTTTCAAGCACAGCAATGCTTTACGTAGTTCTGTAATTTCATGAGCTCCATCTGTCTGCTGTGTGTGCTGTAGGAGGGGTCAAGTGACCCGCCTCGGGGAGCTGATGGTGGAGTTTCCTCTGCACCCAGGCCTCACAAGGGCCATGCTCAAAGCTGCCTCTCTCGGCTGCCAGGACCTGCTGCTCCCTGTGGCTGCCATGCTGTCTGTAGAGAATATCTTCATCCGGCCAGGTCAGCAGTTTAGTTTGCAGGCAGAACAAAATTCATGCATGACGCAGATAAATTCCCAGGAAAAATAAAATAGCCTGTAGTTTTCTTTATAAGGGAGTTGTCTAGTGGCGAAGAAACACAATCCCTGTAATATAGAGAGCAATGGAAGTTCTTTATTATTTGTTGGTATTTATTTCATGTATATCATTTGCATTAGATAATGTAAAGTACGTTGTGGAGAGCTTTTGCTGATCTCTTGCTCTCTGCAGGCAATCCTGAGAAACAGAAAGAGGCAGATAGCAAGCACAAAGCGCTGGCAGCCAAGAGCGGCGGTATGAACGACTTCGCCTCACTGCTGAGTGTGTTTCAGTTGTGTAAATCCAGGTACTGCGGCAAGATGATTCTGCATTCTTTTTTGTTTTTGTCAGTCTCTGACTTGTTATGTATTCAGGACTACATATGATGAGATTTTCGCAGCTATTTCGATTGTCTAATGTCTAATGTTTTCTGCAGTGATAGACCTTCAGCCTGGTGTAAAGATAATTGGATCCACTGGAGGGCACTGAAGTCAGCATTTAGTGTGGAGACACAGTTGCGAGAGATCCTCCTCCGCCTTCAACAGGTAAAGCGATTAATAGAACTCATTAATGCTTTTTACGACTGTACATGTGACTGTACAGCTATCATATGACTGTAATAACACAATTCTGTTTATTAGTCACTGTGATAGATCATGCTGTTATGTTCCTCATGTTAATGATGCGGCCTTAGGCTGAACTTCCATTATTGTAACATTGAACTCAATTTTGCAGTTTGAAATGATTGAGACGTCTATTTCAGTGTGATAATTCGTTTTCTGCATGCATCCTCGTTCCTTCCAGAGGGGAGATTTCCCTGTGGAAACATTTGATGGCAATAAGAGCGAACTCTTCAGACGATGCTTGTGCACGGGATACTTCACCAATGTTGCCAGAAGGTAACACACCAACATTGATTTGAAATTAAATTGGTATTAAATTGAATATATTTGAGATTACGTTTGTTTGAGTAATTGTTATTTTCCATTCTGCAAAGGTCTATAGGAAAGGTATTTTGCACAATGGATGGCCACGGATCCATGGTTCACATCCATCCATCATCATCGGTAAATATATTTTAGTACAAGACATAACTTTTGCAGAATCTACATTCGACAGAAATCTACCCTCCAATGTTTCCCCTCTGATTTCTCTTCCGATCTGTGTCCCTTGTTGTCTCCAGCTGTTTGACCAGGAGACGGAGCTGAACTGGATCATCTTTCATGACGTGCTAGTGACCTCTCGGGTGTATGTCAGGACAGCGTGTCCTATACGATATGAGTGGGTGAAAGACCTGTTACCTAAACTCCATGAGGTGGACGTTTATGAACTGAGCAGTGTGGCAAGAGAAGAGGTGACTGATGAGGAGATGATAAAATGGGAGACCAGGGAGGCGGCTAAAAGACAACCAGGTTATTATCTGAATCATTAATTAATTTGTTTTGGAAAAAGGGATCTTGTTCATATTTATATTGTTAGATGTGTCAACCATTGCTTGTGTTAAATAAATCATTGAGTTTATAAAAGGGCTACTCAGACCTCTTAAACTTGATTTCACAGGATGAATAAACTTAATACATGTACGGACTCTGTCATGCTTTACTAAGGTCACTTCATTCGTTTTTTTCAGATGTTTCTACTGAGAAACTATTGAAGAAATTGCAGAAGAGAAACAACGAAGCCACAGTAGATGATGCTCGTGCTCGTTACCTGCAACGAAAACAGCAAAGAAAAGAGAGTAAAGCTCTCTGACTGTCTGGACAGAATTTACACAATATATCACAAATGAGTGTTTTTTGAAATGACATGGGACTAATAAACATATTGTTACATTTTTATCATTGCTTCTCTCTTCATTCATCCCCTCACTTTATGAACAGTGATGTGACAACTTTAATCTAAATAAATGTGGTTTATTCTTTAAAAGCGAATAGTTGGATTGATTTAGTTACAAAGGACCTTTTGGGGACCTAATTTACACTACCTGTCTGTGAATTAGTCTGTACCACAGCCCTGCACAGGTGGGATGAGGTTAAGGTGACAGTATAGTACTTGATGTACTTTCACACCAGTGCGGGTGCAGTGGACCCTCTCCTGCCTCCTACGTCATTTCCTGTAAGTGCGTCTGCGGGGCTGCTGTGCTGTCTGGCTGGGACGGAGGGCTTTCACGCAGAGCAGCAGGCGACTGACCACACGAAACCAACAAAGTCGCGGTTTTAAATGTCCAGTTGTCGAAAATTACGTGTAGTCGTGTTCAGCCTCTCTACGCACAAAGTTGGAGCTCTCGCTGGCTTACAACGCTTCAGTGATTCACTGCAGCAGCAACAAACCAAGCACGCCGCCGCGACTGCTGCTGTTGTGAGAGAAGAAAAACAAGCTCAGCGAGCAGTCCGCTAAGCTGTGTGATCATTGACAGAGTTCAATACACACAAGCTTCAACTGATAACCGGTGGGAGCCTGTTTAGCGTACACCCGAGCCTCTTGGAGACCCAACAGCTGGGACTATTTTTCACCACTGAGGTCGAGGTAAGAAAAAGCCGGGGTAATGAGGAGAACTAGCGTAAGTAGCTAACGATCTGCTAGCTTGAAAGCTAATGTGGCTAACTGCCTTGTTTGATCGTAATGCGGTCATGGTCAGTGTCCTCGGGGCCAAAATGTCCACCCGCTTTGTTGTAGCTACTTGTTTACAAATTAAGCCGAGATAGAGAAACGAATTAATTACCTTCTCAGACTTGGGATTACTATCTTTTGCTGACTGAAACGTTAACGTTAGGTTACTTCTGTTTGCCTAGCTTCTCGGCACTTAAAGGAGGAGGATGTGTTAACGTCGTGTTAATGTTTAACAGTTAACGTAACTGTTAGGCACATTTTCTACGTGTTTGGTACAGTTTGAGTGTTTTAAAGAGGTAATTCAAAAACATAACTTACATAGGTAAGCTAGCTATACCGTAACATTATTCGTATTTATTGTCGCTTTGTTGTTTCCCTAAGTGGTGCTACGTGTAAACCAAGTTGCGCTAGCGCTATTCTGGATGTTTTCTCAGGGCCATTAAAGTTACAACACAAGTGTGTTGAAATGTTGTGCTTCCTATTTATTGTATACAGTTTCGCGGCCACTGAAGTGAATATATGTAGGGGTTACACAGCTGTGGATATACACCCTGATGCACATTACATTTCATTTGACGGCATAGCTGCCGTTGTACCGACTGTTAGATCAGTGACATAGTATTTGATGTTTACCCGGCATCACCTGAGTAACAATATCTACCATTTTTCATCATGAAAATTAATATCGAAGACTTTCCTGGATTTTGAATATGTATCCTACAGTAAGGGTAGTCATCATGTATTGTATGTATTGACTGTCCCTGCCATTAGTGTCAGATTGATGAGCCGATGACATTTTATTTACTTCTTCTGGGGTGCTGTAATGACAATTCTGTAGTTCACTGAAACTTTCCTTTATTTTAAAAACTTACACCTATGAGGCTGTAGTTCAGCTGCCTTTAGGCCTGTTGTATTTTTACTTTTATGTTTTTAATGTCCCCCTAAATACAAAAAGGCAAGTTTGTTCAAAACAATATTACCCCAGGCTATATTTTTTCTTATTAATTGTTATTAAAATATTTTTTATGTTGCGAATCCATTTTCAATTCGTCATTGTTTTGAAAGCTTTTTCACAAACGATTATATGTTAAGGTCTACAGTGAGTCAACATTGAGTGTTGATGTTTTTTGATTAATTTCATTGACAACTTAAGACTCCTCCTCCTCCTCCTCCTCCTTAATCATGCATTAACAGTGTTTTTCTCTGCTCTTTTCTTCTAGGCATCACTTTATACAACATATTCAAATTCTGAGTCCCTGTCAGGCAGTTTGCACTATTTCCAACAACTTGTCTGCAGCCCCTCTCAACCCAGACAGTCTTCTGCCCCAGCATGAATGAAGTTAGTGTTGTGAGAGAAGGATGGCTCCAAAAGAGAGGTAAGGTTCTGGCTATCGATCTTAGTGTAAATTTAAAGTGTAATATATAAGTTTAACACGTTAGCGGCGGTGCGTCCGATCTGTATTAACACCTTGTACCTTAGGAGGAGATAGTGAGAGTCTCTACTCCATGCTCCCTGCACACATCTGATCTCCTAATCCTTTCTTTAAGGTCCAGCCACCTTACAGAGAAAACTCATTTTGTCCGCCTGTATCATTCTTTCGGTCACTACTGAAAGCCTGTTGGGTAGCTTTGAGTTGGAATGTCAATAGATCGCTAAATTGAGAGCTCTTCCAGCTCTGCTCCTCCTTCACCACAACAGACCCGTATAGTGGACACTTTACTGCTGGTGCCCCACTGATCTGCTGGTCCACCTCACGTTCCATCTTGTTCTCACTCCTGAACAAATCAGAAATACTTGAACTCCTTAACTCCAAAGCTTATTAAGGTAGCTAACTGTGAAATGTTACTGGCTGTGTTAATATGTTTGCCAAAGGTTACATAGCACCTTTCGAAGTTATAATCTACTTCAAAACCTTTTGAAATGATGTAATGCTCACTGAGGATTGGTGTTAAAAGTTTGTAGTGCACTAATTGATGAACAAGTTGGTGCATAAATCTTGTCCTGTTTTTCTAGGTGAATATATTAAAACGTGGAGGCCCCGTTACTTCATCCTAAAGAGCGATGGCTCCTTCATCGGCTATAAAGAGAAACCTGAAATGTCAAGTGATCACAGTCTCCCGCCACTCAACAACTTCTCTGTTGCAGGTCAGTTTTTCATTCAGGTTTTTCATTAAATAGACTGACGGCCTCTCAAGACATAAAAAGAACAGGAAGTCAAGTGCCACATTAACATCTGAGACATGTTTTAGTTGTTTTTGTTTTAAATCCCTTACTTGAAACTTGTCTGTTTCCAGAATGCCAGCTGATGAAGACGGAGCGCCCCAGGCCCAACACTTTTGTCATCCGTTGCCTGCAGTGGACTTCCGTTATTGAGCGTACCTTCCACGTAGACAGCAATGAGGAGAGGTAAAAGACATTTATTCCAAGTGTTTCGATGTGATGTCTTTTTAAGTTGAAGCCTTAGTGAAAAGGTGAGTGAGCAGTCACAAACAAAACAGGTTTGCAGATTTTGCTAGCCTTTTGTCATGATTACCAATGAAAACTTGTGTTGATCAAGTAAGTAAGGGCAGAACAACACAAGGAGAACATGCTCACAATGAAACAAAGAGCTTAGGCCTAAATGGGCCATTGTTCATTACATGCAATGGAATCCATTTTAGTCTGTACGATTAGGAATTACGATCAACCCCAAAATAGAATTTGGTGCTAGATTAGAACTGATTAACTGAACTGATCATCATTGAGTTTTGTTTACGTTGCCAAACAAAACTAATTAAATAGTGGTTAAATAGTATACAGATTAACCTCTATATTCTAAGTTTGCTAGGCTATTGTTTATCCTCCATACCATTTGCATGAATAAAAATAATTCCTAATCATATAACGGCATTGATTTCATATCCTCAGAGAAAATGTTTGGAGTAATTTAGTACATGGCAGTGGTTTTTATTTGATAACGCCACTCTGTCTTTGATTGGTTCAGGGAGGAATGGACGCGATCGATCCAGGCAGTGGCAAATAGCCTGAAGAGTCAGCAGCAGGATGAGGAGCCCATGGAGATCAAATTTGGCTCACCAAGTGACAGCTGCGGCACAGAGGAGATGGAGATTGCTATTTCCAAATCCCGCACAAAAGTGGTCAGTATTTGCACAAGCGGCGTCTGGCAGCTGAATGTTTCCTGTGTTTGTCAAGCCAAGTTCATTGTTATTTATTTATTTATTTATTGAGCAAGTGTCGTTCAAACTTTAAGCCTCTTTCTCAATGCTTTATTTGCTGAAACAACCTTATTGTTAGTGGAGGATCAAATTTGTGTTCATTTTCTATTTTCTCTTGTGGTGACTGACATCAATTGAAGATGTGGGCTTAAAGAAATATCTGATATGCACTCATTCTGATCTTTGACCATTATCTGCACAGACGATGAGTGATTTTGACTACCTGAAGCTGCTGGGCAAGGGGACATTCGGTAAAGTGATCCTGGTGAAGGAAAAGGCTACAGGGATGTACTACGCTATGAAAATCCTCCGCAAAGAAGTCATCATTGCTAAAGTTAGTAGTGCTTATAACATTACATTTTAATGTTTAATTTGAAGGAACAATGTGTGAGGTATAGGGGAAACAGAAATCCTATTTGCAGAAATGGAATGTAATATTATTTATGTTTAAATTACTCTAAAATTACTTTAAACTAAGAATTGTATTTCTTGAGCATGCAATGCTTTATATCTATATAGGCTAGTGGTTCACCCTCCATGAAGTCATCCATGTAGCACTGCTATTTGTCTACAGTAGGTCAGAATAGACAAAAACAAACTACCTAACTCGTCTTTGTGTGTGTGTTGTTTCAGGATGAGGTGGCTCACACAGTTACAGAGAGCAGAGTACTCCAAAATACGCGGCATCCGTTTCTAACGGTGAGTCACAATTTCTTGATTAATGTTAAGAGGTCATATCAATATAATGCCGTATTTCACAAATGTCATGTGTATTGTTCTTCCCCTGTACAGACACTAAAATATGCATTTCAAACACATGACCGGCTATGCTTTGTGATGGAGTATGCAAATGGAGGAGAAGTAAGTTCTTCTTCTCTTTTTCACCTGACCTGCATTCATGTATGTTGTTAATCATTCTCTGAAAGGTCGCTGTAAATTGTAATAGAATAGTAAAACACTGCAACACACTGTTCAGTTTTAATGTTTGCTATGTAGTATACTTCTTGAATGCCTTCAAACTAAGTTAGGTTGATGCAGGTCCAACAGAATAAACTAAAATCAAGTCATCCTTGTTACACAAATATGGTTTTGATAATGCTTGTGGATGTGCTAAAGCCCTTGTTTGTGTGTCTACAGCTCTTTTTTCACTTATCCCGGGACCGAGTGTTCACAGAAGACAGGGCGCGATTCTATGGTGCAGAAATAGTGTCTGCACTGGAGTACCTACACTCACGCAATGTAGTTTACAGAGATTTAAAGGTAAAATGTCACTTTTTTTCTGACAGTATAATACTAATTTAAGAGATATTTCTAATTAATACTGTATTGGTCATCTCAGGGTGTAAGTAAGGTATTTGAGCAGTATACTTTGAGCACTACATCTAACATTTTTTACTAAATTACCTTTTTCGCACAATAACATCGTAATATACTTTGTGTAGTCATGTACTGGCATTGTTGTTCTCCATCAAGGTCCGTTTTCCTTCTTAGCTGTCAAGTAATTTGACTCTGTTTCTCTGCCTAGCTGGAGAACCTGATGTTAGACAAGGACGGACACATAAAGATAACAGACTTTGGGCTGTGTAAAGAGGGAATAACAGATGGTGCCACCATGAAAACCTTCTGTGGAACTCCAGAGTACCTGGCACCTGAGGTAACTCCACACTGATACTGTGGTTCAGAAGTATGTAATAGGGTTAGGCGATATGTTAAATGTCAATTATCTACCTAGTCGAGTTCTGGAGTAGGCAGAACATTTAATTAGCAACCTAAGTTAGATTTTTCTTGAAGAGGTTTTCACTTTGTGATATTTGAATCTGTAAATTTGACTGTGCAACCTTATGAAACTAAAGGCGGAGGATATAAAATGTCTCCACAGCTCCATGTCTGACCTAGCTATACTGTATGTTCACTGATGGTCAGTTTGTCATAAACTTTCATAAAGTTTCATTGAGAGTCCTGCACATCTCCCTGCCTCTTAAGTTAACTGACGGTTAGTTGGGTTTTTTTTTCACTTGACTCACCCTTCCCTACCCCGTCAGGTACTTGAGGACAATGACTACGGACGAGCAGTAGATTGGTGGGGCCTAGGTGTGGTCATGTATGAGATGATGTGTGGACGGTTGCCCTTCTATAACCAGGACCACGAGCGTCTTTTTGAGCTCATTCTCATGGAGGAGATCCGCTTCCCCAAGAACCTGGCTCCTGAGGCAAAGGCCCTGTTGGCCGGCCTGCTCAAAAAGGATCCCAAACAAAGGTATGTCTACTTTCAGCAGTTCAACTTATGTGGCAACTTGATCGCAATTATGATGCTAATGTGGAGATGTTTATCATCTTCACCATGATCATATGTTTTGACACTTAAGTTAATGTATAGTTAAGGCTGATGGATATGTTGCTACGTTATATTTAATGACAATATTTGTCAGGTGGTTTGACTCTAAAATGTACTTTATCAAATACAATTTGTTGGTGACTGTCAGTACAGTGCGAGGAGACAGTTTTCAAAACTCATTCTGAGGGTGACAGGATTGTTGATACCAAATGTGGTGGCAATCCATCCATTGGTTATAGTGGGGGGAATACTAATTGTGAAAACATCACATGTCTGGATATGCCTCAATGTTTGCGATATAGTTCATATTGCCCGATCAATACTTCTGGGATTGATATCTTATAAAGCTTTAATTCAACCAATATTCTTCTTTTTTTTAACACTTAACATTAACCTTTTTAATATGGATCCATTCAAAAATAACATTTCTGTACTGCAGCTGCTCGTTACCGATTGGCACACATACACATTGATATACTGTATATTTGATATTTGATAATTTCAAATTTTCTGCTATTATCAGACAGTCTGGCTCTCCTTTTGCTATCACACAGGCTCCAATTGATGTTTTTAACTAAGAGGCATTCAAGTGTTTTTATTTTAGTTTATGGCATACACAGCAACAACCGAAATGGTAAGATCTTTTGATATTAAGGTAAACTACCTCAAAAAAGAAAAAAGAGATGATTTTTTAGTGATGTTGTGCTTCACCACACAAACATCTACTCTGCTGACGGGGTGACTCCCGAAGCTGCAGCAGAACAGCTTAAGAAACACTTTCTTCAGAGATTTTGCAACACGTCTAAACTTGATTAGTTTTCTGAAAGCTTCAGTTTTATCTTCCGCTGTGCTCGGGGGCACGACATGTCCAGCAAACCACATTATTTAAACCCTTTGTCCTTTTTGATTAGTTTTGTTAGAGGGCAATTGCCTTATTATTGTCTTTTTCAAGCCCCAGTGTTTTAGGTAACATTCTAAAAGAGCGCTATTATAAGCATATTGTCCTCTGCCTGCAGGGTTACCAGCACATGCACCTGTAAGTAGAAAGGAAATTAGGAATAAAAGTGTCCAGAAAAACAAGTAATTGGAGAACAGCACAATTTAAGTGCTGTGTTGCACAATTCTAATGAGAGTGTTTACACTATTATCGTACAAGAAAAGCAATGGATGAGTGGGTGGTGATAACAGTGTTTTATTTTGTTTCCAGGCTCGGAGGCGGGCCGGATGATGCCAAAGAAGTGATGAGCCACAAGTTTTTCACCTCAATCAACTGGCAGGATGTTATCGAAAAGAAGGTGCAGTGGGCCGGAAAGGTGATGATTTGACCATTAAACGTTGTTCTGATTGTACAATGACTGGTTTCCTTCTTCTTCTTAGCTTATTCCACCCTTCAAGCCCCAGGTAACATCAGAGACGGACACGCGTTACTTTGATGACGAGTTCACAGCACAAACCATAACAATAACTCCTCCGGACAAATGTAAGTTCATTGGCTTCTATGCATCTTTCACTTGTGCTCTAACATTGGATTTATTTGTTGGTGAGCGTTTTGTCGTGTTTGAACTTGTGGATGTCCCTTTTCTCCCCTTTTGTGTATACCACAGATGACAGTTTAGATGCAGAGGACTCAGATCAGCGTACGCACTTCCCTCAGTTTTCCTACTCTGCCAGCATACGGGAATGATCACTCAGACTTTTGAACAAGCAGGCAGGCTAACACACGATCCCAATCCCACATACACACTTGCACTGCTGGGAAAAATGGAATGACACAAACACAAACTGGCACAAGACACATTTTCATTCAGTCTTTAACTCCCACACACAGACACACACTGGCAAATCAGACAAGGAGAGAATCATACAGAATGAAATGAACACGCAGGCTGTGAATGACGGACCTCAGCAGGTTTGTGTGGACAGACGGGCAGCTTTGTGTCTGTACGTCCTCTCAGGGTTGGCTCTAGGCTTCCCTGCTGGACCTCTGCTGCACTACACTGGGCACCACATCAAAGCCTTGCCACTTTGAAACCAGGTTATGCCAGCAAGTACCACCTCTTTACCAGCTGTACACATCCTACACACATTCGCCTACGAAACCAACCCACGCATAGACTGCATATCGACACATTCACACACGTACTTGATAGAATTTTAAAAAGTATAATCATAATTAGGAAAATGGAAACGATTTGGGGAAAAAGACCAATTTTATTTCATTGATTGTTACGGTTTTAAATGTAAAGCCATATTTTCTGCATTTTTTGTGATTTTATTTCTTTTTAAACAAGTGCTCTTTCTGGAACTTGCTGTTACAAATCAAGTGTGGGACTGTTCCTACAGTAGGGGGCAATGGGGAGGAGGGGAAGGGTTGCCATTTCTGTGTTTGCACTGCATGTGTGTAATGTATGAGTGGATGTCTGAGTGAGTGGCTGTGTGCATACGAGTGCAAGAGAATGTATGAACAACCATTTTGATTCACAACCATCCATTTGTGTCGGTTTTCTTGCATGTTTTTAAAAACGATGAACTATTGCTGGTAAATCAGCAAGCGAGGACACTACACAGCACACTCAAAGGCCTTCTTTAAAGGGAACAAGCATGTAATTTATGAAAAGCTGTGAGCCGAATGGCGCTAAATTGACTCAGTTAGGATTAGAAACTGGGACTCGTGCATGGCTTACCTTTGCTTTAAAAGCTGCAGTAATTTAACTCAGAGATGCAGCAGTCCGACTCGTAGAGTCCATGTCGCTGTGTCCTGCATTGGCACATTCACGGTAAAGTGACTGACAACCCAACGTAAAAAGCTACGTTTTCATCAAGGCCAGTTGCCCGATTAAAGACCGCAAGAATGAAAGAAAGGAGACCAGAGACTAAACACGTCACCACAGCCAATCACCGTCCTCGGTCCAGTAACCTCTCACAAGCTGCAGAGATAGGCACCAATCTTTGTTCATTTTCCATTTGTAATACCAGTGTAAGTTTTTGAAATATATTTCAAGTAAGCCTTTTGAATGTTCCTATGATTAAAAAGTTCAATCATTAAGTCTTTATAATGAGGCCAAAAATTGACTGACTTGGTGGATGTTTAACACTTCAAATGATTCCACGTCTGATGTTTAGAGTTTTGGGTTGTGTTTTATTTAATGCTGTGTCCAAGCATTTGAATCTGCGTAGTTGACGTCTGGGGGAACAAGTCTGCAGTTTTAGAACTACTAAACACCACATGAGCTGCTCAACCAACCTTCAACACACACAAAGGGGGAACTAATCAATATCGGCTGATGTATTGTTTAGTTGAAATAAAAACATACATAGATGTTCTGGAAAGCGTATTGAGATGTGCTCATATTGACGTGAGAATATTATATTCCATATTGCTGGAAGATATGTTGGCTGAAATTTGAGTTTCACGAAAGGAAAATCAAGACCTTTTTGTTAGTCATTGTTTTGTTTTTGTTGTTTTTTTTCTCATTTTTTGTCCATCTATTTCTCAAAGTTTGGAAAATGTCATGTTTTAAGTATACATTATATAAAATCTATATATTAAAAGTTTTAAAAATGCTTTCTTTTTGATTAAGTTCTTCATTTAAGGGGTTTCCCGCTAGAGGAGGGCTTCTCTACTATAGGCATTAAAATCAGTGTTTGAATTTGAATTGACAGTTAATTTAATACTTTGGAAACAGAATTCAATCTTTACAATTAGCATAATAAAGTACAATTCAGAAAAAATTATTGAACAATTTGTTTATTTTTTTTTAAAGTAAAGCAGTTCAAGTGAGCCTGATTCTAGTTTGAAATTAACAGAATTCTCGGCAGGACTCCACAGCCTTTCTTTGAAAGGTATTGCAAATTCAACAGTTAGCATCTTCAGGGACCCCCTCATGTCACATATGAATTTCTTTTGATTTAATTTTGTGTGTGTGTGCAGAGCGACAGAGTGTGACTGCGAGATGTTTGTGTGAAAGTGATGATAAAGACACAGAAAAGCAGCAGGTTATGACATGGGCGGCAGGCGGCCCCGGTCCCTGCCAATGATAATGTGATCAAATGGCTTCGATTTGACAGTTCACAACTCCAGCACCTCTTCTCACTGGCTCAGGCACAGCCATCACACTCTAGCCTAGTGTCCTGCTTTAGAGATGGCGGGACTGGACATCACAACCACTGCACTGATGGACTCCACTGTGGATTTGCCTTCATTGCTATCATGGCCATAAGGGGGTGCTGCTGAACTTTTTTAATATTGGTTGTGAAGCCATACACTGAACCTCGCTGCTGGCCACGCTTTAAGCAATGCTTCACAGCTAAACATGCAAGATGATCGCCCTGACCTCTCCTGTAGGCATACGCAGGCACAACAAGTGCCTCCTCACTATTGTGTAAATACCAAAAAAAAAAAAAGCTTGATGGAGAATGCAGCATAAGTAGACGGGGAGGCCTGCAGCTTTGTAGAATTTGATTTGCAGCTTTACTATGGTTACCTTGCTTCTCTGTATATTTGAATGTGATCAACAGTCACGAATGTCACACCTGATGCTGGTGTAACAAGAATTTATTTTGCTTGTTGCAGTTAGTTGAGGCTCAGAGGGCAATGAAAAAAAGCAATCTTTAAGGGGAGGACATTGTCTTGTTAGACAGTTTCAGGCCCCCTTTCAAGTCTTTACAATGTAACAGTTGCTACAGTATTGTAGCTTATAACATTTTCAACTATAATGTGCCAGTAAACATTTTTACTGAATGAAGCTGTTTGTTTGTGTGTGTTTTTAATACCGTTTTACACCTTACACCTGCACAGTCTTACTGTGCCTGCTTAGCAATATTTTATAAAGCTTATTGCTGTAGTGTTCGATAGGATAATGGTGAGAGTTGCAGCCTAATCACTGATATCATATCGTATACTGATGGTCAAAATCACAGATCCTATACCCAGTATCCATATTGAATATAAGGTATATTTCTATTATTCAATGAAATCTATTAGCATAAACGGTTCTCAAAGCTTGAGCAACACGCCTGAGACAAATGGGTTAGGGGGGTTGTATGTAAAGGTTGATTTATTTAAGCTATGGCATACATAAAACTTGTTTTCTGTTTCATTTAGGGACTGTTGGTTTATGATTTACACTACAATAAATAAACTGCTTGAGCTGAGCCTGTTGATGTGAGGTGAGAATGTTTTAGTTGGATGCAGTAAGTTCCATCCATCGCTCTCAAGCCTTTAAGGTTATATTCTATATATTTTAAGGTAAAAAGAACATATATGCAACATTTTAAAGTCGGCTTTCTCTTCAAGCGACGACCGGTAGTTTTTTTATATCCGAACTTTATTGAAACAAACAAATATGCAAACAAATAATCAAATAAAACAAACATTGCTCCACATAGAGTTCCAATAAGAAATAATGATATGAAATTGAATAAATAAATATCAATTAGTTATCATATAATAAAATATAAAATACAATTAGGATAAATAAATACATTGATACAAATAAAGAGAAAAAAAAGAGCTATTATTCTTCCTTAATGAGTTCACTGTAAATTTGAACAGTTTAATTTATTGTTGTTCAACATTTATATAATTCGCCTAATAGGACTAACACGTTTACAAAAACTTAAATGTTGTGATTGGCATGCATGCTGAAAATACGTAATCATATGTTTACATTCAATTTCAACGATATGATTTGTCTTGCTGTTAACATTTAGATAATGTTATTGGAATTTTCAATGCTAAAATTACAAGAAAGTAGAAAATAAAGACCAACCAATTTTCAAAAAATTATATTTGGAATAAAATACCAAATAGGATCTGGGGCTTCGACCGGAAGTCCTAACCAGCCTACGTGGGCAGTGACGTCACCACCCCAATCAGCGCAGCCCACCTGTTCTTTATAATTGGCTGCAGTCGGGGCGGCATGGCAGCGCGCTCCGTTCCAGGCTTCCGCCGACACCCGTGGATAAGTAGCTGCAGCGGCCCGGTAGGGGAACTCTGTCACCGGCTGTAACCATGGCCAGGACTGGGTTCTGTGACTCCAAGCCTCTGCTGGACTTACACAAGAAGGTGAGCGGCTGACCGGCGGGCTCAGCCAGAATTACAACCCTGGAAGGCAAATAAAAAGGTTGAAATGCTATGAATGATTTCCAATGAGATGATAATCAATCCATGTCAGTTTCACCTATTTTAATCTTTTTAATATCTATTCCGTTTTTGGTCTTATTGTCATTCTTCTAAATGTATGGACTGCAGTGGAAGGAGTAATTGACCTTATTTATTACACCTTTTGCTATTCCAGTCTAAGCATATTTTTGCACCTGTCCTCTCAGGTGTAAAGCAGTCCCTGATTTCAGAATCTCTGACTAGAACTGAGAAAATATTTGAATTTTTACTTTTTCTTGACTATGAAGTTCATGAGTCATGCTGATAGTGAACAGCAGCTACTTAGTCAGTTGTGTAAAAGCAGCCTTTTTGTCATAGTTGTGGTAATGAAAGTAGGTAGGTTGGCAGTGCCCATGAAGGCATCGGTATCAGGAGAAAGACTTTCTGTTGTCCCTCCAGGCGGATGAGAGGCGAGCCCCCTTAAGAACCTGGGCTAACGCCTGTGGGCCTAAAGATCGCTGGCAGCCTATAGAAGTTGAGGAGTCCAGGATGGCCCCTGTCAAGAAGGAGACAGAGCGCAGATGGGTACATTTTCTGTCCTGTTTCTCCCCTTCACTTTACACACACACACACACACACAATGCAGGTTTTCTCTCTCTTTAACACCTGATTAACTTAAACAAACTCATTAACATTTTCTTTCAAATTAGCCTGAGTTAGAGGAAAACTGTCAGAATGTGAAGAATGTAGCAGCAGTAGAGCCAATGTTTTTTATCATGCTCTTCTAGGATCATGATGTCATTCACTCTTTTGGATCAGAGCATCATTCAAATGAGATGTACAAGGTGTTTGTTTGCAGGACAGGATGTTATCAGCACAAACCACTAACGACATCATCTTGGGGTTCCACGAAGACAGTCAGACATGCTCAGCTGACAGTGTAATCAGTGCCAAAGGTTTACAAACTTCTTCCCATAACAGAAAATTCCAATTTGTCAAACGGTAGCTGTTAAACGATGAAATGCAAGCAATAGTGTGCCTCTTTTGCCTTCTATTTCTTCATGTCCTTCTTTCCCTCCTGTGTGGCAGATGGATGTCTGAAGGAGCCTGTGCTCCTTTACCCCCACACCCTGCAGAGCCTTCACACCCTACAGGCACTTGTGCCGAGCCTGCTGCGTCATGAAGTGGAGACGGCACTGGAGAAACTGGACCTCACATGTGACCGGACGTACGCCTGGGACGTGTTCTTGGACATGATGGTGAGGCCGGAACATCTATTAATATATAAGGAGGCTTATGTGTTTGTGTTCCACTGGCAGATTACAAAATCTATGCAGATGACCAAAAGTGGGGAGGGGGATGTGGATTTTATGTAGACGCAAGGTCTAGTATAAAGTTCTTAATGACAAAAGAGGCTCTGGCAGACAGCTGATAACACAAAGAAAATGCAAGGTAAAGGGTCACTCTCTGGGGGGGGGGCTAACGGAGTAACATTGTACCTAACATCACAAATACAAGAGGGGTGCTTTATCAGCTAAGCTTATGAACACACTCGATGGCTTGAGGGATTTAGCGTTTGCCTCATGTTTTTTGCCCTGCAGCGATCTCAAACGCGGAACTTTTTACCCGACGCTGATCTGCCTCGGCATTTCACTGACGCCACCCGAGCTGTCCTGGTTGACTGGCTCATTCAGGTCCATGTGAGTCTCCTGCTTCCTCAAAAATTGAAAATATTCAGTGATTGATTTCCAAAAGCTGGCTACACTTGGTTAGATGACTTGTCAGGAAAATGAACAAAACTTAACCTCAAAATTAGGCTAAATTTAAAGGATTTTAAGGAAATTTCCTTTTTTTTTATTCCCAGATTGAGATGAGATGGTGACACCACCCAGGCTTAATGGTAAATTCAAAGCTGGGTCATTAGCCAGAACTGTAATGTGTAATCCTAGTTTGGTTTAAGATTAAGCAGCCTACCTGCCTGCGCCTTTAAAGTACAACCTTAAATCTGGTGTTTAATCTACTTATCCATTAAATGTTTATTTAAGCTTGAAATTCGAAAGCAGGACACTTTTTTTCCTGTTTGTTTCCTACCAGGAGATCATGCATTTCCAGGATGAGACGCTCTATCTGGCCATACACCTCCTCAACCGTTCCCTGCGTCAGGTCAAGGTAACCACAGCCAACCTGCAGCTTCTCGGCATGGTTTGTCTCTTCCTTGCTGCAAAGAAGGAAGAGTGTCTCCTTCCTGAGGTACGCTGGTACAGCAGCTCTAAAACTACAGTATGATTAACATGCTTGGCTGCGTGTGGTGCTAACATCCTTATAGTCATTGGTACGTTGCAAGTTGAGTAGAGCAATTTTTTTTATTTTGTATACTTTTATTTATCCATCAAGGGAAATTTTTCTCTGCATTTAACCTGTCTGTAGGTGAACATGCAAACACAGGAAACACACACAGGAGCAGTGGGCTGCCACTTTAGTAACACCCAGGGAGCGGTTGGGGGTTACGTGCCTTTCTCAAGGGTACCTCAGCTGTAATGGTTGAGGGAGGGGAAAGTGCTGCTGGTTCACTAACCCCTACCACATTTTTTTTTTCTGCCGGTCCTGGGGATTGAATAAGGGATCTTTTTGGTACCAAGCCACCTTCTCTCACCATTGGACATCAGTTGACAAATTGATTTTATTTTTATACCCAGATAAGGTAGATGGTCCCTGAATAGATATGTTATTAAAAATACATTTGAGTTTTTGCCTTTTTCCTTCCAGGTTTCTGGACTCTGCTACCTGATGGACCACACCTACACTAAGCATCAGCTGCTGCGTATGGAGCGCAAAGTCCTCAGTGGGCTCAAGTTTGATTTGTCATACTGTCCGCCTGTGCATTTCCTCCTCCTCCTTGCCTCTATTGCGCGCTGCAGTGCTAAGGTGAATCTACCATGGGTGCTGTTTTTGTGCTCATTCATTTTTCCTTAAGGTGTTTTAATACATACCCTCAGCACAGGTTTCTGTGAGCTTGTCTCTTAATATGGAAATGTCTGACGTGTCTTCAAAACCTGTCATCTGTGTCAACAGGTGGTGTGGATGGCTCGCTATCTACTGGAGCTTCATCTCCTGGAAGGCCAGTGTGTGGTGTTTCTGCCTGTGCAGCTGGCTGGAGCGGCCCTCTGCTTGGCCCGCCAAGTTCTTCAGGAGCCCCCAACACCAGAGGGGGAGGCTGCCTGGTGTCTGGCTTCTAGTATCCAAGTCAGCAGGTGTGTAACTTCAATCACGTCCCTTTTTAGTCACCTTTTTATTAGCACTGCCCTATTTAAAAACTGTTTTATATGATTTGTACTTCGTTGTTGCAAAGATTTCTTGTCCAAGTGTTTGAACTCTCATTGGCAGTTTCATCTCTATATGCGTTTGTTTTTAGTGAGACTGTCCTGCTGAGGATCATGCACATTCTGGCCAGTGCTGCAGCCACAGCCCCCACCCGAGAGACCTGTGCTACTTTTATTAAATTCTCCTCCTCAGAAACGATGATTGTCAGCAGGCACCCTGTTCTACAGAATGCCTCTGGTCTGCTGGGAATACGCACTTGACATACCTGTCTCTCAGAAACGAAATGATTCCCCAAAGCTTCACGGCAGTGATGCCTAGCCTGACTCTCTTGAGGACCTGACTCCTGTGGGGGGGCAGGCAGGCAAACATCAGGCCAAAGTGGTATATTTTGACCATGGATCCAGAGGGATTCCATAACCAAGGGCGAGGAAGAAGTGTGAATAATATGATGCCATAATTGTATGACAAAAAAATGAATGCACTTTGTCTTAGCCAGCCTACTAGCACAACTGTTTTTTATTATCTTATCTTGCAGCTGATTTAGAAAATATTTGAATTGTATTGATGTCCTTGTCTTGTCATTTTGTGGGCTGTTTATAAAGTTATCAAGTTTTAATGTAAAAATAAAGTCTCTGCTGCAAAGTGTTGTGTTTTCTTCGCTCAAACTCCAACTGTCCTCAAGACAAACGGGTTGTGCAATGCCTACAGTTCTGTACATTATATCAGAACCCCCATGTGGCTGCATTGCTCACATGCCAACAAACCTGATGCACTTGCAAAGCAAAATTAGTCACAAGCAACAGCTCAAGAACATTTCTCACTTCTCGCTTCATTAAATGAACTCTCAACCATATACCACTATTTCTATACAGGCTGCCTGTCAACCTACAGCAGGAGCTTAATTGTTGCATGCAAGTCTTAGTGAGTATATCTCTCTGCTGCCCATGAATCTTTACAGCAAGGAGTGCTTCAGTCACAAACGTGTCTGTTATGGCAGTATTACTGCACATTCTGTTAATTTTCCTGTCTCACGTGCACTAAGCTCTTATTGGCTCGTGTAGTCATCCCACCGACCAATGAGCGACGAGTTTTAATCTCACGGTCATATCTTTGGTAGGTGGTCCAAAATGAGGCTGTGGTTTCAGTTCAGATAGCACTAACGTCTACCAATTACATGTTTGTCATCGATGGACTACTGTGTCTACATTGTGCTTGCATATAGGATAGAATCAAATATCGATGTTGATTATGTTTTTGCATTTCAAATTCCGCCGTCACATCAGACGGGGGCAGCGTCAAGCTAGCAAAGGTTAGCCACGCGGATGTCAGAATAAATGTGTCACTTGCAATTGCTGGACAAAAGTTTAGGTAAGTACCGACTGAGGAATATAATAGACAAACGAGGACTCTGTAATTAGCTAAACACGATCAAGCCATTTGGGGTGCTCCACTATACCAGAGCGTTTCTGTGTATTTTATTTTGAAATCAGCCGGATGTGCTGCTACTCTAGCTTGGCAGACTTCGCAAATTCTCTATCCATTTTATCTGGTCTTTATCGGACTGCATTGACAAAGATAGGAAACTGAAATACTGCAATTCTGACAGATTATTTCAACATGTCCTTGCAGGTCAACTTCGACATCGCTCGGCGCCGTAACGCTGAGCAGAAGAGGAGGAAATACCGTTAAATGTGATTATTATTTTACACTTGAAGGTAAGTTAAGTTCTGCTCTGCATACATAGATAGTAATTAGAGCTTCACAACTACATGGCTTCAAATAGCCATGATATTATCATGGTCCTTCCTGTTCAAGCCGTCATTTGTTTCTCTTTCAGACAATTGTCTGTCAACGACGCATAGGGACGCTCAAATGTTGGCCACTTTGATAAACTATGTTGTCTTTGTTGTTGTTTACCACAAATACGAGAGGTTGAATGTGTACCAGACCCGAAGTTGAAGGTTACATAATACGGCGTGCTGCCTTCACGGACCATCCTTCGAGAATAATTACGGAAACCCGGCATGAGTGCTTTAGAAAACACAAAACTACGCCGACAATACGTCGTATTTTACATAAAAAGTTAGACGTTATGTATATAAAAAGTCAACTGATGTAAGTTGTGAGGTTTCTCGGCCGATCTTACAAATGAATGTGTATTGTACCATGATGATTAGATATTGTTAATTGTGAAATAAGGTTATCAAGTCCAAAAAGCAAGAATATTTTTAACAAATACAAATCTTAAAGATGGTAATAAATTATGGAAAACGTTTGATTAATTGTAAGAAGTCACAAATTCTCTGTGATAGTCAGTTCATCAGCAGGCCATATGATGTAACTTATCACCTGAAGTACAGATGAAGGTCTTTGATTGTGACGATTGCATATTCAATTTACATAGAATTAACACATTTAGCTACAATGTTGATATTCTCAGGGTGGAGTTAACAGACTGTATGCACATGATGTAACCTTATGTATGAGTTGCCATAGTTAAACCCCTAAAGGCAAAGACAACAGTCAGTGTTGTGCATTTACAAGGACAAAAACATATGTTCAGTTAGCTACATAAACAGGTTAAGAATATAATAACGAATAAATAAATATAAGGATTTTACACTGTTTAGGAATTGTGTGACATCAACAACAAACAGTTATCTTATTGAAGATAGAACTGTTCATGTTGTCATTCAGAGACAGTATAACTATGTTTCCTCTGCAGGATCCAGCATGCTGAAGAGAGAGCCTCACCGGACTGAGCACAGTCCTCGTGCTACATCCAGCAAGAATGCTAAAAATAAGAGCAACAGTACGACTCTGCTGGCAATGCGCAATAATAAAGAAACTGACGACTCCAGTGGACGGGGCTCCTGCTGCAGCTCAGAAAAAGACTCTGGCTACTCTGGTGAGTGAAAGTGAATGTTTGAATTTGCCAGGTTGTACTTTCTATGGCTATTTTCCTTACACTCCCATATATCTTCACAAGTCAGTGAAGATGATGACTAATAGAAACGACAAACATTGCAGTACCACATGTTGGATTTGTAGGTCATTGTGCTGACTTTCAGGTTTTGTTTGTTGAGTTTTGTTTGTTACCTTGTACATGACATGGAGTTAACATGACTGTCTTGGACAAAACATTGGTCTGCAGGGTTGCAAAAAGCTCCTCAGTTGATTTGTCTGTATGTAAAGTGTCATTATCCTGCTGCATTATCAATAAAACTGTCTGACGTTCAGCTCTTAAAACTTAATAAACTGTTAAATCCATTGTGAGTAGGAAACCAAAACATGGTCTTATTGTCAAAATTCTTCCAGACTATAGTCAAGAATGAACATTTCATATGCCTGGATCTAATCCAAGCCTCAGAATTTGGTAATGCTTTGCTACAAAGACCTGTTTGCAGAATAACTGTGCCTTTTGACTTTCTGCATTAGACACACAGTTTGCTCCCTTTCCTTTGCAGACAATGGTTCAGACTGGCAACATGCAGACATGGAGGATCAGCGGAGCAACACAAGCCAGTCCGGAGAGTGTGCAGACATTTCTCATTCTGGCCAAAGCCTAGATCCTGGGCAAGGAAACTCTGGGAGTCCCTCAGTGATGCCAGAAGACCTTGTGCTCCTACCTGTCTGCATCATCAATGACATGGGATATAAGCAGGTAAGAGGGGTGCAGACATACCTGCTAAAGTCAAAGATGCAGACTATGCCACTGATGATTATAATTCCAGTAATTGTAGAAAGTTGGTGTAATGCAAACTACTTTTAAAATGACACAACCAAAAAAATCCCATTGAAAATCTAAATCCACAGAAAAGTTGAAAACCATATCAATTTCAGAGAATATGCAAATTATTTTTAAATGGAATGCGATCTAACAGCAGAGCCTTTGAGATTTACCTTTAGATTGTTGATTGACTGAGTTGAGATTGAACCAATTGTAGCTGGTGAGCCACACTACAGTATAAGATATGTCAGACATAAGTCAGGGTGAGTCATTTGAGGGGGAAAAAATATTATATATCATATATAATATTTATATATAATATCATAATCCTCCTTGATCCTTTTTCCAGCAACCTAGCTTGATGACGTCCACCCTCCAGGCCCACAAGCCTTTCCCCCAAAAGAAGAATGACACAGGGAAGAAAATAAGTCACAATTACCTACCCATCCTCAATTCCTACCCCCGCATTGCGCCACACCCCAGCAAGAAGCCACTTGATAAGTCCTCAGTGGTCAATGAACCCCATAATCTGACCAAGAGGGTTTGCACAGAATGCAAAAGCAATCTCAAACCTTTGACCAGGAGTCTTCTTGAGCAGCAGATTTATAAGCAAACCAAATCAGCAGTCTCAACCTCTGGACAGCCTGGTTCCTCTTCAGCCATAGAAAATCCTACCTCCTCCAGTTCCACTGCTGCAACCTCAAGCCAGACCACCCCATCTGTGTCCAGTCAAGACACCACCTCCTCTTTCCTCACAACCAGAGGGCTCCGCCCGAATAGCACAAGCAGTACTCGCCACCGTCGTTTCTTCAACACTGCAGAAATCCTCAGGCAATCGGGCCTGTTGAATATCACGCTGCACACTAAAGAGCTGCTGCACCAGAACAACGCCACAGAGCGGGAAATTGCTGAGCTGCGCCTGCACACTGAGCTGCTCTGCCAGGTCGCCTGCAACCCCAGTCACAGCCTGAACAGTATCACAGCCTGGAGAAATCTGCACAGAGCCATGGCAGAGTCCGGCAGCTACCCAAACCTCGAAACCCTTCAGAATTTACAACACCTGTCTCACCCAGACACTGCTAGTCAAGCAGAGAATATTAGCACAGGAGACGGCGACAGGTCACTATCTCCGGAGAATTCAAACCCGCAACTGTCTTGCCTTCTAACGAGTATACTGGACCCAATCCAGAACTGCTCTTTGCCACAGAAGCCTCACACACAACAATGCAGGGAGCTCCAGGCCAGTGAAAAAGCCCCAGAGAACGTCAGCTTCATGCCTCCTGACAGTTCGACTGTTTAGCTCAATGTCTAGTGCCTTCAAATGGAGACTGAGTGCTCAGGGTCAGCCAGCAGACAACCACAATCTGGTTACAAGTTGAGTTGTTATTTTTGGATATTATTTGCGGTTCAGCCTGGGTCAGTAGAAGCGAAACAATGGCTGAACTTAATGATTTGACTGTATTGTGTGGTAATGTGTATTTGACGTGTTGAAAATGGCTCAACACGCCAAACTGCTGTTTTAAATCTGTCCCGTCATGCAGTTAACTAGCCAGGAGTGCCATGAAAATTCTTATTATAGCCCTTTTCTCGGAGAAACTGCACTAATTTCGAATACATTCTGATCCAGACACATTAACAGGAGTTTACGGCACACAAGCTCTGTCTTTGGGCTGGAGACTGAGGCAGATATTGATACGGCTCGGGACCATCATGATCCACCACACTAATGTCAACTGAAGGGCGAAAGTCCTTCACCTCAGCCCTTTGTGACATGGATGCCTTTGGATTCCGTAGTGCTCCATTTTTCTCTGGCCAGGCGATATCACTGAACAACTGCTGCGTCACACACAAACCTCCCTCAAAGCACAGCCCCTTGTCCTCTTTGAACACAAAACCAAATCAAATCAACCAAATCAAATTCCAACAACCGGAGATTGTCTATCTGTTTCTCTGCAGAGCTACATGGTTGTCTTTTTTGTTTTTGTTTTATTTGAGGACTGCAGCGCGATTTTCAATAGACAGTGAGCGAGGTGAATAAATACAGATAAATGAAATAAGCATGTAAATTGGGTTGATAAGTATCCCTGAAGATCTCTAACGTTGTGCCGTTGCTTCGGTCAAGCATCTGTCGCTCTGAGTAGGTCAACAACTCCCCTGCTGTACACGGGAAACACTCAACACACACTCGAGCTCAAACTGTTACTTCACATTTTGTACTTTTTACTGACAAAAAAACAACAATAGAGATCTCCTGTTATTATAAGAATGGAAAAATGATTTTGCTTCATCCCTGGTTAGGAAACTTGTAGCAGTCCAAGACGGGATGTCTGTAACCTCCCAGGCTGCACCACACTGGACCGCTGCTGAGCCTTTTATTCAAATACTAGTCAACAAAGCCTTAAAAACTCTGTTCAACTGAGTTCACCTACAACCAGAGCACATCGTCACGCAGATTATCGTGGTGTTTTAGTTTATTAAAACTGTTTTCTTAGTTCACTAACACAGTACACAGACTTTATGACTTTAGTCTCCAAGATAATCAATCATTACATTTCCTCTTATGAAGAAGCTTTGTTTTAACTTTCATGATATCCTCTTTCTTCTTGTTTTACACCAAGTCTCTAACTGGTGTTCTTAGGTCTGTTTCATCCATAAATGGATCACTTTCCACTATGAATCTGTTTTAAATCATAAACATACGTTATTAGGTGGTTTTGTGCATATGTGTTTTCAAGACACATTTTTGAAACTCGAAGCGGTGTATACAATGTTTTTTTTCCAGAGTGTTTTAATAAAGCCATGAATGTGAAAAATTGTGTTTCCAGTATATCGTGAATCTTTTCAAACTTTTCTTACTATGGTAGTTTCTACAATGAGTGAAACCTGATTTACCGACCATGGAAACTGAAAAGAGTCCCGTTACAAGCATGCTTGACTTGTTCTTCCTCCTGTCGGCCATGAAAATATCCCCCTATCCAGTTTGTCCACAATGTTTCCTTTTATTATGACAAGAACAGTATATATCATACAACTACAAAGAATTCTTATCGTGGTTATTAGGATCTCATGAAAAAAAAAGAGCAGTTGTTAGGGTGTTCTGTCTTCAAATCAGCCGGCCTACAGGGACCTCTCGGTGTGTAGTTTGCATGTTCTCCTGTTGCTTTCCTGGGTTTCCTCCGGGTGCTCCGATTTCCTTCCATAGACCAAAAACATGCAGCTAGGTTAACTGGAGAATCTAAATGCTCCATAAAATTTCAATGTGATCGTGAATGGTTATGTAGCTCCACGTGTCTCTATATTGACTGCCGACCAGTTCAGGGTGACCGAGCCTCTTGCCAAATGTCAGCCGGGATTGGCTCCAGCTCTCCGCAACCCTGTACAGGCTGAGCAGCATAGATAATGAATAAATAAGAGAAAAAGCAAAAAAAAATTAGTATTACATCACTAACCAGTACACTTTGTGCTCAATCTTGTACACAAATGCAGTTATGGCAAAGTTTAGGATCAGATAATATTTCATACAGTATTAACTGGGGCTGAAGCGGTCCAGATCCTGGTCAACAATGAACTCCATGGCAACGTCGCTCTTAGGGTTCAGTGAGCAGTCAGACAGCTCAGGCAAGCACAGCCGATGGACACGCTAACAAATTGAGATAAATCAGTATCATTCTACAAAAGTACACCAAAACCGCTGACCCAGAGGAAATATGTGAAACTACACTTTATTATATGGTGAGGTGGATGTATAACATGTCGATTTCTCGTATACATGGTTATAGAATCTTCAAACATTCATTGCTCTTTTACTTTTATTTATCATGCACAAATTCTATGTACCTTGGCCAAGGATGGAAGAGGTTTCTCTGTCTGTCTGTTACAAAGACAACATTAAATCTACCAGGAGAATTTGGGTCATTATCACAGTTACTTGTCCTACCTGCCTGAGGGTCCCAGTCCCAGTGCTCAGCTTGAACAGCACCCAACCTGGCACAAGTAGGATGGAGGAGAGGGCCAGCACCCAGCCCAACACATACGCCCAAGTGGGGTACGTGTACCAGCGATTAAAGATCAGAGGCTGGTACTCAACTAGAGAACATATAAAAGAGCCCTGAGGAAACAAAAGATTATTGGTTGATAGCTGATAGTTGAAGGGATGATTTGTAGTGCAACTTTCACCCTTAGCTCCTGCTAAACTTTTGTCGTGTGTCTTGTTAAAGGGGTGGACACTGCAGCTTGCTGGTAACATAGCACCCCGTATTGAGGTAGAAATGAAATTCAGATTACTTACAAATTATGCCTTTAAAGTCTCATGAGGTTCAGCCTCTTCAACCTTAGTGAAACAGTAAAAGTCCAACCCACTAGTGAAATCGTCGGTGTGATGTAAAGCCAGCAGATTTTAAAGAACGGGTTGGCGCGCACACCTGTCATGTCCTCTATGATGTCATATAGCTGCTCTGCACCTGAAAAGGAAAGTGAACAGATGTTTTTGAATGGCTTGTTGTAATTCAAAGGGGAACTACATTGATTACACGAATCAATATAGGATCACTTGCACCTACCAAATATCCATCCCAACGCCAGGGTTTCAAACACACAGAGGAACAAGATGCAGGCTCCATTACAAGCGTAGTAGTCCAACAACAGGAACACATACATCCCTCCCTGAGGACGACAGCAGCAATATTTACTAAATTTAAATTAACTCTAGATAGCAAACTCAAATGACTGGAAGTTGAATATATATTCCACATTGTTACAGTATATTAGTTTAATACGTTTTAATAAGGTCAGTATAACCTTCTTTTAATAAGAAATCTTTCAATTAGACGTTAGTGATAAATAATCAACATGACCCCACATACAGACCTCAGTGACAATGATAAGCTGAGACAAGAAGCAGAAGAGGCAGAAGAGGAGGAGTAGACATTCCCGTCTGCCTGCCCTGCGCAGCACTCTGGGAAATACATCTGAGATGGAAGTCATCACCACTTCCATGGCAACAAACTGTACAGAGAAAAGACAAGGCAGAATAAGCACCTTTAAAAGCTTAAATGTTGAAAAAAAGAAGACCTCATATACACCTTACTTGTGTGTCCAGGCCCAGGAGCAAGAGCATGATAAAGAAAAGGATGGACCACAGTTGAGGCAGCGGCATCAAGGCAACAGCTTGTGGGTATGCAATGAATGCCAAGCCTGGACCTGCAAAACATCAGAATGGATGTGAGACATTTACACCACATGTTGAAGAAGAGTACAGCAAGGGAGGATTTCAGTCATATCCCTTTAGTGAAGAAGATAACAAATGTGGGATAATGAAGGGGGGATAAATTAAACAGGTGTTTGGGAGACCAGGGATTCCTGATCACTTTCACCAATAAGGCATGACCGAGGAATCATGTGACCAATTTGAATATCTAAATATGACCCCTGACCTACTGGACCTGCATGTGAAATTGCACGACTTTGTATAACCAAAAAACATTCAACATTTCAATCAGAGTTTCCCTGATGCCTTGCATTACCTGACTCAGCCACTTCTGCAATGGGAACACCCTGCTCATGTGCCATGAATCCCAGCACAGAGAAGACAGCAAACCCAGCCACTAAACTTGTGCCGCTGTTCAGTAAACACAGCCACAAACAGTCTCTGCCGGACACACAAACACAGCATGCACAGTGACACTCATTTCTGATGTGTTTCTGGCTGTCTTTGCAAGATATACTGAAAAACCCTCACTTATAGCAGTTGTTATTGTGAGGATTGTAGCTTCCAAGTACAGTTAAGGAGCCCACACCCACGCTGTATGAGAAGAAGATCTGAGCGCCAGCCTCCATCCACACCTGTTTCAAACACACCCACTAACAGTTAGTACATTAACCCACAAAGAAACATTGGTCTGGCCAGAGACTCGCACAGTTACATTAAGTCAATACAGCAATGAATCCCTGTGTATGGAGTATATTGGACGAGTGTAAGCAGGCTGTGCGGTCCTACCAATGTGGGTTGTATATCTACAGTACTCATTGTTGTGTAATATCATTAGACTTCTACCTGAGGGTCTGTGAGTCGCGAGGGTTCAGGCAACAGATAAAACTCCACTCCTTGTAAAGCTCCAGGCAGAGAGAGTCCACGAATCAAAAGAATTAACAACATCAAATAGGGGAAGGTTGCAGTGAAATACACCACCTGGAGGGAAAAGGGGACTTTTTAGATAGTTAAGTTAAATGCATGTACATCTGCTTCACTTTAGGGCTGATAGACTTCACCTTTCCTGTAGATCGGACCCCCTTCCAGATGCAAAAGTAGCAGACGACCCACATCACAATAAGGCAGAGCAGAATCTCCCACCTGATGCTGCCTATCTCCTCCAACCCTGCTGAGATGGACAGCACCCGTCGTCTAGATGGATTCATTTATATAAATCCAAATATTAATATTAATGAAGTTTGAATTGAATATTAACACATCAGCAACATCAGAATGTTAACACGACAAAATCAGCCTGGAAGCGTAACTTGCGAAGACGTACTCCCAGAATTCTGTTGCAGCAGAGGTGGTGTGAGTCTGATTCATCTGCTCCAAGCTGTTATTTCTTGTGGAAAAGTCTACACAATGTTCTGGTGAGATGGTGAGAAACAATATTCATAAAATAATTTATATAGACCTTCAAAGGTTTCCCCCCACCAAGACATTTTATATTATTATTATTATTATTATTATTATTATTATTATTATTATTATTATTATTATTATTATTATTATTGTTGTTGTTATTATTATTGTAGTAGTAATAATAGTAGTATAATTAGCATTTTTATTAGCATTATTGTTATTGTTATTATTATTATCTGAAGTGCAGATGTTCAGTACTGCCATCTCTGCATAACATCAATACATCAAACAAGTGCCTCTGTTATAGCAGTCAGCGTTAATAAATGTGATTTACCGGTGTTCCAG